>JANHFX010005700.1:27443-39220 GCA_027560015.1 Chloroceryle amazona
GGTCAGGCTCTGCTCCCAAGGAACAAGTGACAGGACAAGAGGAACCGGCCTCAAGTTGCACCAGGGGAGGGTTAGGTTGGAGCTGAGGAAAATCTTCTTCACTGTAAGGGGTGTTAAACAGTGGAACAGGCTGCCCAGGGAAATGGTGGAATCGCCATCCTTGGAGGTATGTAAAAGACATATACATTATGTGGGGAGGGATGTGGTTTAGCGGTGGGTTGGGCAGTGTTAGGTTAATGGTTGGACTCAATGATCTTAAAGGTCTCTTTCAACTGAAACAATTCTATGATTCTACCATTCTGTGAAATAAAGAATCAGGTCCAAGGGCTTACAAAATTCAGCAATATAAAGGCAACAATAACCTCAAAGTCAAAGCAAGGAAACTGACGATGGCAAACCTACAAGAATAGGCATTTTTCAGAAGGAATCCCCTTATGAATGATCCCACCGAAAATCTTATGTGCATAGATGTGTTTTAGCTTATTACATCACACTGGTAACAAGAACCCGGCAAGCCTGCACTCTTCATTGCAGTCCTGGATCATCGCTTATGTATTTTAATTGACAAGAAATGTAACAGCTAAATTATAATTATATACTGTACACAGCAGCATTAACAAAATAACACGATGCTTGGTACATTTCCCATCATCTTCTTAGGAGGTACTACAAGCTGCAGGTTTGTAACAATCTTCTGTTTCTTCACCTCATTAATCTCCCGAAGCAGAGCGAGAGCAATACAAGCAGAGGGAGCCCAGAAATGTACGTACATTACTGAATTAACCAGGCATGTAATTAGTGCTCAGGTGCTTAGTCAAGGAGGAAACACGCAGGATTATTTAGATTTGGATTTAACACCCCAAAGTTTGAATAGTGGCGGTATGTTGTGTCAGCTTTTCAATCCACCACTCCAGCTGCCTTGGAAATAGAGATTTGAGCCCCTTCTTCTGCCTGCAGCGTGGTGTTGTTTTCTAAGCTTGGAATTATTTATGGCAATATATGACAGGATGTCATGGTCCAGCCTAAGAGTGGAAAGACAGAGCTGGTACAATGCCAGGAGCACATCTGTCTGTTGAGGAACACGGACAGTGCTGCTCACCCAAGCCTGGCACAACCCATGATACCTGTAATACTTAGAATCATGTAGTCATTTAGGTTGGAAAGGGCCTTTAAGACCATCAAGTCCAACCACACACCCACCAGTGCCAGGAAACTGCTAAACCATGTCCCTCAGCACCACAGCTCCACAGCTTTGAAACCCCTCCAGGGATCATGGGGACTCCACCACTGCCCTGGACAGCCTGGGACAGACCTTCACCACCCTTGTGGGGAAGAAATTGTTCCTCATGTCCAACCTGAACCTCCCCTGGTGCACCCCGGGGTCAGTTCCTCTTGATCTGTTGCTTTTTCCTCAGGAGAAGAGACTGACCCCACCTCTCTACAACCTCCTGTCAGGGAGTTGTAGAGGGATAAAGTACACATTTTTTTTCCTAAATTGCAGTAAGAAATGCATTGAAGGTGAGGATGGGGTTTGCTTTCTCATGTTCTCAGGAGCTACTGCTTTGCCAGAATGAATCATGTCCACTGTGGTGACCTCTGATTGACAGTGCCTGAACATCTCCTGTTTAAAGTGCAGTTAGTGTCCACACGGTCCTGAAGACAATGACTTCTGCTTATCCCCCAGGGCACTCCCATTTTCCAGGTGTCCCCTGGGATGCTGGATGTGTGATCCAGCTTGACCCGACACTTGTCCTCCTGTGAAGCTCATTTTGGGCTCTGCAGCACCCTCTGTTTCTAGCTCACATTTGGTGAGTCCTTTGCCATCCCAATCTGAACTACACTGAGCAGCACTGGCCAAAATGTGACTTTGTTCCAGTCAACAGAAACCACCAAAAGCAGGGAAAGATTAACTTTGCCTCGTATCTCAATTCCAACCCTTCTCAAATTCAACTTTCATTACTTCCAAGCCATCCTCCCAAATCCACCCCCATGATCCTGTTATATCTACACCATCCCATTGCAGGCATGGGGCTTTGCATGTGTTTTCATGCTGGCCTTGATAAGCACAGCAAAAGGCTGGATGGCAAATGGGAGCTTTGAGTTACGTTTATCTAAGCACCATCAAGAAGCAGAGATAAGGGAATGAGGCACATTCATGCACATGGCTTGCCAAGGTTATTTGCTGCTTGTAGCTGGTGGATGAGAGAGAGGAACACCAGCAGGATGATAAAATTGTGATGAAAATACTTTCTGTATTGCTTTTCATTGAAATAGTGCCCCTTGGCAGGAAGCAGATTCATCAGCGAGCAGAAGTAGAGAGCGGGTCTTAACATCCTATAAGCTCATCATGGTAAACCCAGGCCGTGATGGGTTAGGTGAACAGCCTTCATGTGCTTAATTTTGAAAGCTCAGAGGAAGGTTTGGCTAGAATGGTATAGGGGATGTACATGGGTGAAGTACAGAATCTGTGGGAGCAGGCTTTTCTTATGCAGAAGACCTCCAAGATTGTTAGGAAGATAAAGTAGAATCCATTGAAAGGAATAGCTTAAATATTTCTCCCACAAAACTAGTATTTCCCTAGAAGTGAGCATAGAAAACTTCAAGGGGTTGCTTTCTCTCCACGGCTGGGAATTCAGTCACATAGATGACAAAAAGTTCTGTTACTGCCAAATCTCAAAGCAAACTTTAATCCACGCAGACCTTCTCTGATGCAGAATTTGTTACAGGGTTGTGAGTTCCACATGCATCAGGCGGTCTGCGCACGTCCACAAGCACGTACATCTATGCATTCTCCATAATGACCTGATAAAAATCCTTTAAAGCAGATAGAGTAAATGAGATCTAAAGAAAAGAATGTTTTACGTGAATATGGCTAAACTTCCACAATCTATAGTTTTGTTTCCTGTCACAGAAAAGCTCATCTCCTTCACATGTCTCATATTAAAAAATATTTCAGCTGAAGTAAGGTCTAATTTTTATTTTTATTTCTTAAGCTGACATGAGGCAGTGGGGGGCTCACAGGACAAAACCTCTGCCTCATGCTTATGCTTTCAAATCTTGTCTCCTCTGCTGGTAAAACAAGCAGGATTAGCACACGATAAGACCAGCAGAGATAATAATTACACTGGCTACGAGCGAACTGCAGAACCACGGAATAAATCCCCAAACAATTATTAAAATGGCTCAATGCATTACACAAATTGGAAAAGACTGGGACATTTTGGGAGGGGCGAAGGGAGGCAAGACACATTATTTAAGTGTTCTTGTAAGCCTTCTAAGATATTAATGTTGCAAAGCTTCTTATGAATATTTAAGAACATAAAATGGAGATACACTTCAGACCAGCATTACCGCAGAAGCCTGTAATACAGTTGAGTCCACTTAAGAAGGCAATATCTGACATCCATGACAGATTTAAACATGATAACGCAAGGGTTGGTGTTTATAGCTGAAAAATCCAAGCAAACTAGTTAAATATTGCTGCAGTTAGCCCCGTTATCGTTATTTTTTAGGTATTGATATCTGCACTTATATAATTTCCTTCAAGGATGTAACTTTGCCACCAGGTGCCTGTACTTTTGGAAACACTTAAAAAAAAAGATATTTATTATTGAATTATTTGATGTTTTCCGGAGAAAGGACAAATGCCTTGGTGCTAAGAAGGAAATGAGCTTTATTTCTTGCTCTTTAAGCGGGTGTATGGGAGATATTCCCTGATGTTGGTACCTGACATGGGTCAGTTTTCACTAGGATTGGTTTCAACAAAAGTTTTAAGGGGAGAAGGTTTTACTCAGGTAAAATGGAAGGGCACAGAAAGCTTTTCTTCAGTGACACTATGAAGTTTATAAAACCTAAGACAGAAGCTTGTCACCAAACCTCAGCTATTTTTTTCCTTGGTTCTTAATGAAAACATTATAATTATTAAAGTTTAGGTTTTGGATCATTTTCTTCTGTTTTATTCAGTAGCTCCCCTGAGAGAAAAAATATCATTTTTCTCACTAACTGTGATATTCATTGTGTCTGTTCAAAGTGTCTAAATTACTGTGTCTATTCAAAATAGCCACCAGGATATTCCTCTTCTTAGAGACTGATGAAAACTTTTGTGATTATGGAGATTTTTATATTCCCTCCAGCGAAAGTGATTCTAACTGTCCAAGGAAAATTGGATGACTTTATTTTTCATGCAAAGAAAACCAAACCCTCAAAACAGAACTAAAGGATCAAAATCAGAAGTGGCCTCTGAACAAGAGAGAGAAAAAACCCTAAAAACAACCCACTAAAGCTGTTGTATTTCACAGGCAACTTGACTGTAAGAGAGCTTTATAAACAGCAGATGGCTCCCATATAGAAGAGGCTGAGCAATCTGAGCAAACAATAATCAACGTGAAAAAGCAAAGCTGGGCTTGACACACTGGGAAATTTAAGACACTGAAATTAAAAGACATATTGGAACATACTGTAAGGAAAGAAAGAAATGTCTCTGTTGTGGTTGTTTGGGTCTTGGTACCTGAATATTGAAGTGGTGAAAACCTTGTCGGAGCTGGAACATATCTGATACCAATACAGGTGATGGGATCTCAGGGCCCTGCTTTTTTTTATTTATTGCCCATGTATATACAAACGAGAGGTGATTACTAAGGAGTCAGGGCTTTGCACAACACTGGTGCTCATGTGGAGCTGTGGATGTGATGTCACTAGAGATTGTCACTCTTACGCGTGGCTACTCTGACCATGAACAGTTCTTTCTTTATGATGGATCGATGTCTCTGTGTAGAAGGACACTGATAAAAGAAATAGGTTTTTTCAGCATTAAATGTATTAGTGAAAATGCACTATTGAAGTGGGTAGTTTGGTTCAGATGGGAAATGCAGAATACTTCATCTTTTTTTTTTTCCCTTGGTGGTTTTCTCATGTACATACCCATTCAGCTACCTACTAGAAATATCTTAATGGCTTCTATTTATTGAAATTTTCCAGTCTTTTTCCAAGGATCCAAGCAAATTCCAGGTGCCAGCAAGGAGATCACATGCACAATTCTTGTACAGACAAAGCGGGAGAAGACCAACATAGTCACAGTGCTTTGTTCCCACATATTAACTGCAAGGTTTCCAGCACACTCAGATTTTTATGGCACTTATCAAAATGACACACGGACAAATAAAAAAATATTGAAGGAAGGCAGAGATGCTACGGAGGAAGAAAGGCAGAGTAGAGAGGGAATGGGGACAGAGAGGTTGTTGTTTCCCCTTTCCAGGATAAATTCCTGCAGGGATGTGTAATGAAGCAGGTCCAGGAAAGTGTCCCAAGTGGACTCCAGTTTTTCCAGGGTTTGCTGTGTGTGATCCTTTCCTTCACACTCAGATGCATGGGTCTATTAGAGCAGCCTCTGTCCTGTTGGATGAAGGATTTATTTTACTAACACAGCAAAAAAAAGTAGTGTTTTGCAACCAGGAAAGCACTACGGAAGCCTTCTCTTTTGGTCTGGCAAGGGGTTGCAGTCCCCGAAGATGTGACCTGCTCCTCAGGTGATCATTTTGAAGCTGGAAGGAGTCTCTTCTGTGACTTGGTCTTTTCCAGCTTTATTATCAGACGAAAAGCTGGAAATGATAGTGAATGAAACAGATGTGTGAGAATTATTCCCTTCTTTTAAGCTCCAGTTCAGTTCAGTAGAAGCAGAGTTAATTTTGTAGGACTGAAATAAATGAGTTGGAAGGTCACAGAGCTAAATGTTTTCCACAGCCTCCTACCCTGCATTGCTCCATTTCACTGTGTGTCTAGGATGTTTGTTTCCTGTTTTAGCTCATGTTTTGACTTCTTAAGTTTGTGCCACTGGGGAGCAATAGGAATCTGTATTTTGTAGCTGCTATCATGGAGAAGTAATGCAATTTTCCTCAGAACTTAAGGGTGTATTCCAACCACGGATTACAGGGCTAGCCTAACTAAATTAAAATTCTGATGCCCATTCTTTCCTTTTATTAAGATATTCTGTAAGGGAGAAAAAGAAATAAATCATATTTGACATTTTTCCTTAAGTCTGCCAGAGATCATCAGATGTTTTAACCCTCTGATTCCAGTGTTTTAAGTACCCTATGTGAATTCCAGGGTAACAATGCATGAAAATGTTTTCATTTTATTTCTTGAACCAAGTACAGGCATAAGCATTGGAGATGATAGTGAAAAGACTAGAATAAGCCAGCATATATAACTACATGTATTAAGAACATGTTTCTACAGGAGAGGTACCTCTTGGCCAGCTCCTCAGCTGCAGCGGGAGGTTGCTGCATAAATGCATGTGAGGTGGGAGGTGCAAAGCACCTCTTTGCAAAGCTAAATACCATATCCACCAAATAACCTGAGTCAGCCTACGAGCTGCTGAGAAACATGACAGATGCTTACTGAGACCATATTCAGTTTCAAATATGTTGATGTTTTGAAGTCAAACATGCTTTCTCCTTGTCCAGTAACATATAGGGTGAATCAGAGGTGAGATAATTCCCTTATAACAACCCATATATATAGGTATCCATGCAGGATCTGGGTGTCTGCACCCTCCTTGTAGTCAACACAGTCATTTGGCTGAATGTTGGAGGGATCTGCTCTTGGGTGAGCTAACTGGTCTCCACCTGGTCTCATGGGCTATAATGGGAACCTGGATACCTTGCTGAGATATAGACACACAGGTACCTAAATAATAATGATCTACAACTTTTGCTGGTTTCATAGCTTTCATTTAGTGGCAAACAAGAGGCAAAGAACAAGACTCAAGGAATTAATCTGGACAAAAGGTTTGCTTAGAGTCCTCTGTATGTTGTATCATCACAAGTCAGTACTGTGGCGGACTAGCCTAGAGAGAATGATTTGATCTAACTTTTGGTACCATCCTAGTCATTCCTTGACCTTTTAATCAGACAAAGACAATATTTTTTTTTGTTGTAGTGACCAGATGACTCATTGGCTGGTCTGATGGTCTTTTAAAATGGGGTTAGTTAATCTTTCCCACTGTCACTGTGTATTGAAACCTGTTGATGGGGGAATTAGGGAACTGAAAATCTGTGTGTTTACAAAGGATTATCATAAAAACCTCCTTTGCAGACTGAAGCATCTTCTGCTTAGAACAACAAAACCAAACAGTATTGGAGCTAGGGGCCATGATGTTCCAGTGAGGCACAAGAAAAACATCTCTGGAGTGAAGCCTTACAGAATTTCATCTTAAAGTCTTTTACTATTGTTTGTTCACACTATATTGAGACATTCAATGTCTAGGGCTTGCAGTTCAACTGACTGACTCATTCCAAGTTTTCCCAGTTGTAATTTAGTTGTGATTTACTTTCCAGGTTGATTATCCTCAAGATGTTGCCTTGGTGACTGATCCAAGCCACACTGAAGAAAATGGCAATCTTTCCATGGACTTTAATAGTTTTTGGATGAGGCCTTAGCTGTCTCTGTAGCTATTAGGAGAGGCACAAGTTGTACAATGAAGTGCAGGTGTTTGTGCTGCTGGGAGGAAGACCTTATACTGTATTTAATGTTCCTTAATTAATTGAGCCCCGAGGTATAGAGTGGGCTTATGTTCCCAGAAATTGCATTAGGGTAACACAGCACCTTCCATTTGCAGCAATCCAAATACAGTATTAAAGTTTTATGTTTATTGAACAAGGTCCAGGAATCCGCACGCAGGAACATTTCACCTTCCACTGGAATGCAGCCACTTCTGGAGTGAAACGTGACAAATCAGTTCACAAGGATAGGCAAACTACAGGAAAGAAAAGGTGCAACCTTCCAGTTAAAGCATCAGGTTTCTGATGTGAGTTGTCCATGAGGCACCAGTCTAATGACCTTAAGCAGAATCTTTCCAATGCCTTGACCTTGCTGAAGTAGCACGGCATGAGAGCTTTGTGCAGCTACCATGACATATGGTCCACCCAAAAAGTCACACTTTCAGCAACAGAGTATCTTCATGTTACGTTGGAAGATTTATCCCAGGTGCCCACATTTCTGGTTAGATAGGCAAGACCAACCTGGCAACCTAGGATGTCTTCCTAATCAATGGAAAGAAAGAGGTACTTCCAGAGGAAAGATGATTTATTTTTAAGAGAGGTGATTCAATTGGGTTGGGCAAATCAACCTCTGGAGTTGCCTTTTTGCTGACTGCAAGGGACCCCAGCTGTCTGGACTGCCTGAGATGCCATTCAGGTGTGAATGTGAGATAAATCCCACCTTCAGCTAACGGAGGCTCATGGGAAGCCTGCTTCAAGCTCCTTTGATGCCATCATCTCTGAGATGAGCTGCTAGACTGAAGAAGGATACATGAAATGCTCTTGAAGCAGAGAGTGGGAGAAGAGGTTTAGCTTTGAAAAGCTGTAGTAAAAGAGCCAATCTGCACTCTTAAGAATGAAGAAGCATTTTCTGCAGTCTTCAAAATATTTTACAGACTCAGAGCAATGTTGGCAGAAGAAAATGGCCTTGAATGACTGAATGCATCTAGGAGGAAAGAAACATCATGTGCTCCCAGAAGGAGATGACAGTTGGGATGAAGGGGAGAGCAATGAGGTAGGTAAATGTTGGGCACAGGATGACAGGTGGCTAACAGATGGCTGGGAAAGTAGCTGGGAAACCATGCAGGCTAAACTGTGAGGGCTTAGCCCTGTGCAAGAGGAGGTTGGGGTTTGGGAAAGCATGGAGACAGCAGACAAAGGGTGACAGAGGAATCAGTGGCGTGGAGGAGGCGTTTGACAATGTGGTGAGCTCCTCTGTAGCCCTCCGTGGGCATGGGCAAACCAGGCATTACGGAGATGAGTAGTAACAAGAAAAGGTTTTCTGAGGCTGGCAACCTTTGTTGGGAGTCCAGCCCCCACAGAGCATTTCTCTGGATGTTAATGGCTGCACTGGTGGGGAAGAGCTCAGGGCACCACGTTATTGGGGTTGTGCTACGATGTATAAGAAGACCTCTTAATTGGATTATAAATGTGCTTCCCTGTGCAGAACAACACAGCCATCCTTGCTCAGTGATATTTATTGTAAAGTCAGTAAGTCATTAGGTGGCGGAGTTCAGATTTCCAAGTGCATGTTTGGTATAGACAAGTCAATATGGTTTTGTTTTTTTTCTTAATTTAACTTCTTGATTGACTTATTATGTACATTGGCACTTTTAAGAGCTTCAAATAAAACACAGTGAGAGTTCAGAACAAATGTAAATGGCCTAAAAGAAAAGGAAAAAAAAATCCTATAATCTTTTTTAATGGCTATAAAACGTGGGAAGGATATATCATAAGCTCCCCGCATGGGGTCCTTGTCTGCGTTCAATCCAGTATTGTAATTTAGACATGACTTTTTATTTAATTTCTGACTGAGAAAGGGAAATTAGAAAACAACATTATCTCAGCTGCTCCGTTATAATGAACAATATTTCACAGTGCCAGTATAAGTTACCTTAAGAACTTATTTTATGAGACAAACATTGGCTGAATTCCATGAACAACTGGGTTTTCTGGAGTCTTTTGTCTGCTGAAGAACCCAAACTTAAGTAAGGTTTTTAATTATAAATTAGCCTGTCATTAATGATGTGCAGGTTACATGTGTGTAACATGTGGACCCCAGAAGTCAAGGCACTGGGCTACAGGTTAACATCGGGGCATTATTTCCTGATGAAACGCAAGCAGAAGCTGCTTTGTTTCAGGTTAGACATTGGTTTATCACTTGTTCTGCTAGCCTATGTACCTGGGTTTGTCTCCAGCTGTGCTAGACAGTACAGGTATGATAGAGCCCCACGGAAGCATTTTGCTAGCTTGTTTTATATGGATGCACAGACAAAGGGAAACAAAAGGACCTACAGCATGGATAAAGATGGAGAGATGTCCACTGATAGTAGGGCAAGGTGGAGATACGAGCGGTTGTCTGACCTCAGGCTGCGGCTGGAGTTAATCTACTCCTAACAAACTCCTCCAAATACTCCTGAGGACACGAGGTCCAGGCTAGGAAGCTGCCTCAGATGAGCAAGCAGCTCTGCTTGTTTATTTCCAGGCAGTAGTATCCAACCTCCTCTGTTTTGCTGCTGTGTAGATGTAGACCATGGGTATAAAATAGTGACTTTAATAGTTTTTCCTCTGGGGAAATCCTAGATCAGGATTATTCATCTGAATATTCATTTATCTGTAAATAACACATTTGCCTGTTAATCTCTATCTGTTTTATCAATTTTTTTAAGTCATGGAGATTTATCCAGTCTGTAATTAACCCTTTTGCAAGGTGAAATGCAGGATTGCATCCTTCCCCCTAGACACTAAATACATAATGTTCTGATAAATATTTAAGCAGTAATGAGGGACGTAATGCACAGTAATCCATTAGTGCCATGTTCTGGGGGAGAGGCATGGTGCTAAAATGGATGCTGTAAGTGCTAAGATCCCAGATTGAGCAGAAGGCCTGCTGACCACCATAGGATTTTAGCTTTGAACTATGTTACAGGTTGGGAAATCCATTTGAAGGTGCAGACATGCTTTGTTTGCCTGTCAAAAAAAGCTTCCTTAAAAAACCCACAAAACAACAGCAAACAAACAGAAAATCCCCAACAATACAAACCCAGTCACCTCTGGGGCCAAATAGTCCCCAGTCAAAACACTTCCAAAGGCCAAGAGTGGGAAGGCAGAGCCTGAACCAGTGATGCACTAGAGGTGGTTTTGGAGGTATGACCACAACTGGTCCCACTAACATCTAAAACCAGGTTAAACTGGGGTCTGTGAGAATCTCCTCACTTTGGGTAGGTCTACTAATTCTTTCTGTGTTTTCCTTTTTTTTTTCCTTCCTCTACCCATTAGACCTTACTGCCTGATTATAATGGGCAAGGTATCGCTTCTGAATTTTCACAGCAGGGTCTCAATTCCCACCAAGGGCAGGAGAAGGTGAAGTTTGGTACCCAGCTCTTTGTGCTACAGGGAGCAGCTGCAGCTAATGTGCGTGCTCGCTTTGATGCAGAAAACCAGCAATGCTCTCTCTACTCATCTGTGTACAGCGAGCAACGGTAAGTGGCTCTGAAGAGACGTCCCGCTGGGGTATACGGCTGAGCAGGATGGTGACTTAGTGCCTTAGCAGAAACTGATGGGAGTTGGTAGAAACCAGCAATGTTTCTTTGAGGTCACAGAAAAAGAAGTTTTCTGGAGTATCTGTGAATTTGCACCTGGACCAATAAACTTTTTTTTTTTTTTTTTTAAATTGTTATTCATTTTACACCTCAATAAAGCTTAATTATAAGTAAGCAGTAAGAAAAGCAGGAGACATGTTCCAATAATATTGCACTTCTCCGAATCATTCCTGTGGGGCTCCGGCAGTTTTGTTACCATGAAGCAGAATAAAACAAATTAAGAAAACTATTCAAAATTCATTTAAAAACATCATCCAAGGAGCATCATAATAAAAGCACAATGAAAGAGACAAGCTCACTTGGCTAATTTCCTTCATGTGCTGTGCATGTTTATAGTGTGTCTCTTAGTATGTTTTAATTATCATCACAATCATCAACGGGTAACTAACAGCACATATGGTTCAGGTTGGGAGATGCAGGACATCCATTTGGAGCTGAGAAAGTGATCTTGACTTTGTGGTTACACAGGTCCGCAGAGCCTGCTGGCAAAGCAAGGTTGTAAAGCACCAAGTCTTGGCCGGAGAGGATATACTTGAGCAAGGGACCAACTTCCAGACTATTCATCCCTCCACTATGAAATATTACCGCCCAAAATACCAGGTGTGAAAGTGATGGGGTTTTGTCTACTCTTGTGGTCACA
>JANHFX010005700.1:61703-72011 GCA_027560015.1 Chloroceryle amazona
CCTGGATTTGAGGGGTGGCCTCCCCAGTGCCCAGTCCAGGGAGACAATCCCTGCCCTGCTCCTGCTGGCCACACTGCTGCTGACTCAAGATGTAGTCCTATATCAGAGGGAAGGGAGGTTTGCACACCTGCAGGTTTTTCTGTTTTTTCCAGATGATATGAGTTGGTCTATTAAAAGATAATGTCTATCCCCACAAACCCAGCTCCACCTCAGAGGCTTAAATCAAAGCATAAAGCTACTCATGGAATGCACCAGAGCAGGATTTACTGTGAGCCATTAGTCCTCACACTGCAATTCAGAGTGGTGCAGCCATCCTAGGCTGAGACCTCAATACCTTGTGCCTGAAGTGGTCATTTCAGCCTGGACCCAAAACCTCATTTAGATTGTGAGAGCAGTGTGATACCCACATGCAAAACTGCAGTCTGAAAACTCTTTCCCCACTGAGGCTCCATTTCTGCCTGGGATTGTGCCTCTCCGAGACACAGCAGCTGGATTCCCTCAGTGGTTTAGCAGCACCCTTGGTTGCTAAATGTAGCATCACCAAGCTCACCAGAGCCCAGCTTGATCATGTCATGGTCTAGAATTTGGCAGTATGACTCTGGGGTTTTTCTTGGGAGATCAGAGCAGGGACTAAGGCTGCCTTGGCAAACTGAGGTGTTGGGGTGATGAGGAGAAGTGATGCCCAAGCAAACTGGGCTGGTCTACAGCAAGACCTGGGGATGCCAGCCCTAGGATGCTGATTTTGTCTTTGATGCCTTTGCCTCTGGCAAGTCACTTAACGGTGCAGTTTTCCCTCTGCGTAAAATGGGTAAAATAATCACTTCCTACCTTGCAGGGGTGACATGAGGCTTAATTAATTAATTATTTAATTAATTGTTTTGGAAGTAATTAAGTTTCTTATTTCACAAAGAGTGCTTTTTTCATCGATTTCTTTTTTTTCTTTCCCCTTTCTTTTTCCTTCTTTTTTTTTTTTTTTTTTCTTTTTTAAGCAGTCTTGTTGCAGAGAGCCTCCAGTGACACCTCCGTTGTAAGCTGATGGGTGTTCCCAAGGTTCAGGGTGGCTTCAAATCCTTGCCGGGAAGAAGGAAGAAGGAAGCTGGGGTCCTGCTGCTCTACATTAGTTTTGCATGCTACGATCACTACACCATGACAGGTTTCAAAACTCACTGGTGTCCACTTTGCCATTCAGAAACACCAAATCCTGCCAGCACTAGGGTCATCTAACCCTGCTCCAGGGCACATGAGTTAAGGTGCTCGGCTCAGGCAGGCAGCATTGGTACCCAGTCCCTCCACTGTGCCTGAGCTGTGCCAGTTCCTGCTGGCAGCTCTGAGATGCAGCCCGATGCTGAGCCCATGGTGCTGGCAGAGATCCCCCCCATGGTAGATGAGGGCATGGGGGTCACTGCTGGAGCAGCTCTACTGTCAGAGGGCAGGACCCTGTGACGAGTGAGTGAGCTTGCAAGAAATGATCTATCTTTGGTTATCTTTCCCTAATGCAGCCAAGAGGTCTTTCAATTTGCAATTAAGACTATTGAGAAAGTCTCTTATTCCTTGAGAAGCATTACACAGGGTACTTAAACCACATATTTTTAAGTTAATTTGGTAACGGAGCATATATATTCAGATTGTCCTTAATTAACCATTTAAGATGCAGAGTTCCATTCAAGCCCTCTTGCTCGTCATCATTGTCAGAAATGTTGCAGGAAACAAGCAGTGACGGATGAGAAACCGAGCACTATCTGCTGGCAACAGACGTCTGACAAAGTGATAAGTACAGCTAATTCCCCATGGCACTATTTGTACACAGTGCATAGATATGGGTGAATTATTGCTGTCCCTGATTGTCTAATGATTTTTTTTTCCCCTCTTATATGATCTTCTTTTTCTTACCTGGTATTTTTGACATCTGAGAAATTCATATTGGCAGGTTGATCTATATTGTCTAATATAACATGGAATGTAATCAATCACAAACCCTGCCTAGCCTTGTTTTTTTCAGTAACTTCAGTTACAGTGAAATGGCAGAGGTCTATCCCAAGTTAATGAAGATTGCATGACTAATTTCCACTAAAAACTTGCCATATACACCAGACCCATTAAAAAAAGAAAAAAAAAAAAAGCATCCAGCCCTTAAATTACTCTTCAGCATTTACTACTGTAAGCCCAGCCCAGGAATCTAGAGAAATTATGATGTTTCTATGGTATTCATTCAGAGAAAGACAGGCTTGGATGGACCTTCACTCGCCCTTCTTCATCCATGAGTGCTTCAGAGGTGGAGATCCTGCTGGCTGCAGCCACCTGGCTTGGAATGGGGCGAGATTAATTTCTCAGACAATGCAGGTAGCATGGGGACTGTGCTTGCAGCTCAAGAATACCACAGGAAAGCCCCTGATAGATCATTTCTCTGTGGGTTTGGTGTTCTAGCCCATCGGGTCCCAACAGGAGATGCTGGTGCAGTGCTGGCCTGGGAGAAAGGACCATAGTCTTCATGAAAACATCATTCTCTGAGCCTCTTCAGAGGGAGAGCTGCAATTAGGGGTTGATAAATTGGCTCATGAAGAGGGATTTTCTTCAGGAGCTGAGACATTTTGAGGAGAAGGGGAAGAGGCTTTGCCAGAGCAAGATGGAGCCTTAAAATCTGAATGTTTATAGAAGAGTTTTTAAAATTAAAACTCCAGGAAAGCTGACAGAAGAAGCTGTCAGAGGAAGCTGACAGACTACAGAATGATACATGCTCTTGGAGAGAAGGTGTTATGAACATTTCCTATGTCGAAACAGAAGGTAGATCAGCAGCTGACAAAGCTCAAGAATGAGGAGGGTAAATCTAATTAAATAAAATCCCATTTAAACAATGCACTTTAAAACAGGCAACTGGATCATGTGGTGTGTTGCATACTGACACACCAACCATGAAGCCTTGGCATGAGCACCAGTGTTGTTCCATTTCAGAAAGGGGGACCTACATGAAAATGAGACAGCATTGTAAGAAAGAAGCCACAAGGACTGTAGAAGAGCTGGTATGAGGAGGGGGACCTACTTAACGATGTTATTTCAGATGCTAACAATAAATGCCTACCGCAGATCACAGCAGAATTTAGGAAGACCCCTATGCAAATCTCTCATGAGTCAGCAATAGCTCAAAGGAGACTACGGGGGGTTAGAAGGTGTCCTTCAAAAAGCTGAAGGTATGTTCACCAAAAGAAGATAGGAAACAAAAATTCGGGCACCTTAAATCTAAAAACATAATGGAGGAGGAAAAAAAAAAGGTTGTGAGGAAAAAAATTGCTGAATGCACAAACATTGGTAATAAATCAGAGGTAGGAGACTGGAGAGAGTTTGCAGGGCAATCACAGCACAAGAACAATTGCACTGTCAGACTGAAGTTTCCTCTAACCTCGTACCCTGTCTCTAACAGCAGCTGATACCAGATATTTAGGAAAGCATAGCAGAGCATTTAGTGACACTTTCCCAGTACCTCTTCTCAGCCTTCTGTGATCTGCAGCTTGGTATCTTCCAGTAGACCTCACCAGGGAGTTCAGATGTTCGTGATGCAAGAGGGTTATTTAGACAAGATAGGGCCTGAGTAGAGAAACTAAGTGATTTTTTTTTTTCCTATCTATATTCTGTACAAAGATGCCCAGAGAATATCTTACACTTGTAATGTCAGGGTTGAATGAAAGATAAGTCAGAAATTGAAGTTTCTGTATGGGAGGTACAGAAGGGCTTGGTAAATTGACTACAGCAATTACTGGGATGGGCTGATGTTCTCCTCTGAGCTGTAGGGGAACTTTGCATTGAAATTGGTCACTATTAACTGTGATCTGTGCCCTCACACGTGGTCAGCGTGACTCCTGAACACACACACACACACACACACTTCTGCATCTGCAGACTGACAGTGCCCATAGTTTGGAGTTACGTTACTTTAGATGGAATGATCAAGATGACTATCAGGGTGGACATGGTAAATAGAATACAGTGAGGAAGACACAACTCATCCTTCATAAAGGGAAGCCAAGCTTATTAATCTGCTAGAGCTCATTGAAGGTCTTGTTAGGCATGTGGAAAAAAAAGTAATCTAATAACAGATGTGTAACTTTTCTGTGACATCCCACCCTGACAGTTTGTAGAGGAGCTAGAAGGGTAGGACCTTTAATCAATGAATAATCAAGGTGGGGAACAAACCCTGGGAAATAGAGCATAGGAATAGCTATCACAAGTCACCAGTAGAATCCCATATGTGTCTATAGTAAGATCCATGCTGTTCAGCATATTCATAAATAACCCAGGAAGGAGTGTGGATAGTGAGATGACAAGTCTCACTGATGTTATTGAATTATTCAGCGTAGTAAAAACAAAAGCTGACTGCTGAGATTTGCAGAAGGCACTGCAACCCTGAGTGACTGGGAAATAAAATGGAAGATGAAGTTCAGCACTGCTACATGCAAAGTAATGCACACATATGGACTCTGAATTGTCTATTACCATCAGGAAAGGGAATTTGGAGTTACAACAGATAATTCTGAGATACTGTTGGCTCACTGGTTATGGGCAGAAAAACAAACTGAATGCTGATAATTACTAAGGAGTGAAGAACAAGCCAGGAATATTATGTCACTGTATTAATTAATGCCACACCTCCACTGTGCTTTTCTGGCATCTCCATCCCCTAAAGGAAAGCACAGGAAAAAGGTGTGAAGGATCATCCTAGGGAAGAATGGCTTCACACAAGGTGAAGAAAAGTCCACCAAAAAAAAAAAAAAATGTGTGTGGAAACAGAGGTGTACAAAGCCAAAGGACAAATGTCCTCCTGTCCTCTCTACTTCATCAACAGCTGTGGTGGATATTAAGGGTCGGCGTACTTTCAGAATGCAATGAAAGCAGCTCATGGAAGAGAAACCCATGAAGGCCACTGATACATGTCTAATACTTTCACCTCAGAAAGTCCCTGTGCTAGAAATTCAGAGAATATACTCGATGCAAATGGAGTTGTACTTGCCATGTTCTTATACTTGTCTTGAGGCTTTAGCTAGGAATGATCGTTGGAGGCAGAGTACTTGGCCATATGGTCCTTCGGGCTGATGCAGCTGTTTAATTTTGTTGCTTCAGCTACAGAAAAATCTGTAAATCCTGCATCTCAGAGGCCCTGGGCTCTGGACAGACATCTGGAGCAGATCAAGTCTTCCTGAACTATCTTTCTGGGCAGTCTGTGCACTCAGGCAGACATCACAGTTCCACCGCCTTATTTCAGGGTCATTTGCTCAAAAATGAAGGCTGGAAATGCATTTTTCAAAGAAAGTCTGGGGTTCTTGTGCCTAATTCTGAGCCAGAACCATTTCACATCTGAGGGCTGCCCAAGTGCAGAGGGAAACTGATCATTATCCTCCTGCTGGGTGAGAAAATGGATGGGGAGGAGGGTCTGACTATTGTATGAACAGCCCCAAACCAATGTCCAATGTGGTGAGCGTGCTCGGGTGACCCGTGTGCTTTTGGCAACCCGAGCCCCGTTCCCTCCACCGAGAAGAAAGAGCAGGACCCCATCTCGCTGCTGGCAGAAATACAGCCCCTGCCGGCACGCTGCTCCTGCATTTAAATCTCACCAGCCTTCCTGCTCTACCTTAAACCGATGGCTTTAGAGGTCCCCACTCATCAAACTCTTGTCAGGCAACAAGAGGGGGAACAAGGAGGGTTTAATTGATCAGCTTCGAAAGTAGCCTTGAGAACTTGATTCAGATATTGACTTCCAACGAGCTGGTTTAACTCCAGCTTCCAGAGCCAGCGATGGCTGAACATCAAAACTATTAACCTCTGGCCTTACCAGTTGGTGAGACATCACAGCAGCAGTAATTAGGAAGTCAATCGGAATCACATGTCTCACTTACACTGGCATGTCAATCAATAGTGCCAGTGACAGATTCATTAGGCCAGGCCTTGCAGCACAAGCTAGTAACAACCTCATAAAATACGCTTTTGAGGCAGGGCAAAGAAAAATCTGCTAGGAGGACTTGACTAGATGACAATATGTATTGATTAGGGCTCAAGCAATTTATGAAGTGCTACTTGCTCTGCAACCTTTCTGGCTCGGTGCTAAATTTTCCCAAGTAGTTGCTAAATAAACCAAAATATTACACTTTTTAAAGTCATTTTCTGACAGGGTATTTTTTATGTTAGTTACAACTAACAAATAACCTAGGAAGGTAAAATTTCAACAGTTACTTAATGGTGAAAGGGACCTTTCATTTCTCTGGCCACCAGCCTTCAAAAGAAGACATCCATCTAGATGAGAAAAAAGAAAAAAATAATCTGAAACATGATTAGGAAACTCTTCTACCTTCCAGAGGCAGATTTCATCTCAGTTTGCCTTTCTTTAGAGCATTTAATGGCTATTCTTTTAAGTGGGATGGAAGAAAAGGGGATATTTCAGTTTTTAAAACTAAATTAAAAGTTTGGTTTACAAAGTACAACCAGGTATCTGCTGCTTATTTCAAATGCAGTGTTTTTTAAAGGCAGGAACACTATTAACAAGGATTTGCTGAAATGCTCTTTGAAATGTTGTTTTAATGGAATCTTTTTGCCTTACTTGCCTTGTAGATGTTTTTTGTCAGGATTTTCCCAAGGTTTGTGAGGACTCACTACCCTATCTTCACTCTGTCACTGATGGTGGGATGTATTCCCTCTTGCTCGGTGTGATGAGGGAGCATTGTAAAGTGCTGATGTAGGGTCCCTGCAGTGACAGGTATCTCTGTGGGATTTCAGCACTTGCAGGTCTTCACCCTCTCTCCTGGACAGACATCAGAACTGGCAAATCTTTATCTCACCGGCCAAAGATGCCAAAATAGAGCTAAGAGGCAGGTGAGGTAATTTTCATGGGTATTAAAGAAATAAAGGATTTTTCAGATACCTTTTCAATACATCATGATCTACCTGTGTTTGTTATTATATCAAGGAGGGAGTCTTGCTAATAATGAATAAGGACTCAGATACCTTTTTCTAGCAGAATAATCTGGGGAGATACGTTGGCACCCAAGTACGAGCGGACAAATATGTCTTTGGTCTTACATCACTGAAACTGCTTGGCTCCACATTTTTTTTCAGGCCCTTGGCTAATTTAATCCACTTTTCAGTGTCAAAGGTTGTCCAAAAGTCAAAATAAAAAGGTCATTCAGATTCAGCAACCCATAGAAAAGAGGCTCAGAAAGACACAGGAGCGAGAATCTGAGTAGCTGTGAACACAAACCTTCCCTTCTTGCCTTGCCCTCTCCTTTTCTCCTTCCCAATGCGGGTCTTACTTCATTTTCCAGCAGATACTTCATGGTCACCAGAACCATTCTAGTGACCAATGTCAACAATCTATGGCTTTGCACAGGAAAGCACTTAAGCATCTTCTTCACTTCTAGGCTGATGTTAAAGACACAGCGTAAATTCTTGCTGGGTCAGATTTTAACCACTTGTAGTTTCTCTACCTTTTTCCAAATATCTTCACCTCTGAGGTAGCAGAGATATTTCTCAGGGTGGAAAAGCTAAATGCCTGCACCAACATAATGTCCAGCAAAGGTCCCAGTGTCATAATTTCACATCAGATTAATAAAACCACCAACACAACCATTATGAGAAAACCATCTAATATTTTGGAAGGACAACTGACTGAGGGTTTGATTATTTGTTAATAACAAGAGTTTTATGGTGAATTAATTTCATAGAATTGTTAATGTGGATCGTACAGCTGGGCCAATAATTTACAATTACTTATTTCCTTGCCAAATTCAGATCTTTTCTGGTCTTGAATTGCCCATTGTTGTTTTCTCAAATCAACTCACTGAATTATTTGCCAATTAACTTCTGCAAATAACTCTGGTTTTGGATCTGGTTTACAGCTGGTTCACTGGTGTATTTTTCATGTGAAAGATGAAGTGCAGGTTGAGATGGGTAAGTCACACTGGCAGTCTGTCTTTCCAGTTTGGGGGACATGATATTTTAACTCACTTTCATTGTCAAATGTCTGGGGCTAACACATTAAACTACCTTCTCTCCATTTCCCTCCAACTCTCCTACCAGTAGGCATCTCGTTTCACCAAACAACCCTGACAGTAAATTGCATTCATTGGACTAACCAAGAGAAAGGACCATAAATGTGGTCCAAGTAGAAATTTTAAATTCAGAATGAATATACATGGTAAATATGCCCCATTACTCTTCATTCTATACCAATTAATTCCTAAAATATGCAGTCTTCTTTCCTGAAATAATCCCAGGTGGTTCAATAAAACCCATCAGAAAGGGAAGAGTGAAGTAAGTATGAAGTGTGGAGTGCTGGAAATCCTTCAAAATTATTTCTACCGTGGAAAGGTTTGGAACGATCCACGTGCAGACTGGAAGAAGGTCACTTTGCATATGGGTTTCCTCTGTAATAATCAGCATCTCTCACATAGTAAAGTGAAAGTTTTAATGAAGAAGTAATAACTGCTTACTTTGGCAAAGAATGAAACCAGCTATGCTGTTGTGAAAAGCTGCAAAATGGGTTTGTTTCCTCATCTAGATTCACTTTTTCTATGACTCTTGAAAGGCCATTTGTTTTTATCCTTCAGTAAAACTATTTTAAAAAGTCTAATGAGAAGTCCAGCTCATTATAAACTTCATGCATGGGGAGAGGTAATTGTTCTCCCTTTTCTGCAGCGTCCCCAAGAAGCCACAGGTGAAGATGTTGGAAAGCCTTCGCCAGTCTCATGGCTCACCCAGCTCTGCTTCAAAACAAGCCCTGGTGACATTCACCCAAGGCTAAAGCTGCAGCAAGAGGTAGATCAGAGAATTGTAGAATCATTAAGGCTGGAAACGACCTTCAAGGTCATCAAGTTCAACCATCTACTAAATATTATCAGGAACACTAAATCATGTCCTGAAACCATGTCTGCATCTAGATGTTTTCTGAAGACGTTCAGGGATGGTGATTCCACCCCTTCCCCAGGCAGACTGTTCTGAGACCTCACCACTCTCTCAGTAAAAAAAAAAGTTCCTACTATCCAACCTAAACCTCCCCTGGTGCAATTTAATCCTATTTCCTCTTGTTCTATCATGAGTCACCTGGGAGAAGAGACCAATACCCAACCCACTTCAACCTCCCTTCAAGTAGTTGTAGAAAGCAATAAGGTCTCCTCTCAGCCTCCTCTTCTCCAGACTAAACAACCCCAGGTCCCTCAGGTGCTCCTCATAAGACATTTTCTCCAGACCTTTTACCAGCTTCACTGCCCTTCTCTGAACTCCCTCCAGCACCTCAATGTCTGTGAGGATGGTCACCCTCTTGACCAACAACAGGACCCTTGCTTGTAGCTGAAGTAATCCTACTGTTGCCACAGCTGAGAGCCACTGGTTGCTATTTTAATTGTCTGATCTTGGTGTCCTACTTGGACGGTGTCAAATACTATGTTTTTTCCAAGCCTGGCAAGCCCCTGAAGCTTTCCCACACTTCAGCTGGCACTTTGCAGGGCTGATTTACTCCAGTTTCATCAACAACTAGAGCTGGAAGAGGCAACTATTAAATTAATATCACAATTAAAATTCAATCAGTGCAGCACTAGCTTGGAATCTCTGAATCAACACAATAGGTCATGAAATCAAATTATGAGATATTAGAAGGAACAGCTCATTGCAGTCTTTTCTCAGCAAATTGAATGGGGAAAGCTTTGCTGTCCTGTTGGAATAATGCACCAGCACAGCTGGTGTAGGAGCACACATGTCCATGTGACTTTGATGGTTAAATTCACATTCTGATCTAAGACAATTTTAAAGCAGTGGAACAAGCAGGAAATGCATCATACATGTTCTTGCATATGCCAGACATTTAGCATGCATATGCCTAATGACTCTGCTTTCTGTGTTTCAGAGTTGTCGCTGATTAGAGGCTTTTGGTGTTGGTTCTTGCAAGCATCAGTCATTTACCATCATTTCAGGACTGAAGATGCAGCAAAGTGGTTGTCCTGCAGGAGAAGCTTTGTGCCTGCTGAGTAGATGGGCTCATGTCCCTGCGTCCCTGTATACCTCTGCATCCACCCCTGCACCTCTGCATCCATTCCTGTACCTCTGCATCCATCCCTGTACCTCTGCATCCACCCCTGCACCTCTGCATCCATCCCTGTACCTCTGCATCCATCCCTGTACCTCTACATCCACCCCTGCACCTCTGCATCCATCCCTGTACCTCTGCATCCACCCCTGTACCTCTGCATCCACCCCTGCACCTCTGCATCCATCCCTGTACCTCTGCATCCACCCCTGCACCTCTGCATCCATCCCCGTACCTCTGCATCCATCCCT
>JANHFX010005700.1:76564-90856 GCA_027560015.1 Chloroceryle amazona
CAAAGGAGGACAATGAAGCAGCGAGGGAAGGAGGCAGCTGAATGTGGCTGGGTGAGCAAGGTGAGGTGGATGCCTGCATGGTGCAGGCAGAAAACCTCTGACAGATTCCAGGGAACTGGGAGGCGATGGCAATTGTGGTACCCTTCCTACTATTCGTAAAACATGAATTTGGTTTTATTTAGGAACTGCTCAACCAGAAGGACTGAAACTTGCCCAGATGCTCTGCAGAAACAGAGTGAACTCTGGGCTTGTTGGGGCTGTAACTTCTGACTTCAGTAGAAGTAATTGTGATTTGCAGCAGGAAAAAATTAGACCATATGCAGGGAAAAGGAGGAAGAAATATTCCATAATCATCAACAAAACCTATGGATGCTCCCAGGCCCATGGCTGCCACATGGCTTCACATGCCAAAATCACTTGATAATACCTACCTCTGCGCTCCTTTCTGTACAGCCCCTGCCCACAGTTGGTTTGGCAGAGTAATTCCTTCCATGAAGAACAAAAGTCCTTGGGCAGGA
The DNA here is from genome assembly GCA_027560015.1 of Chloroceryle amazona. Classification (NCBI taxonomy): domain Eukaryota; kingdom Metazoa; phylum Chordata; class Aves; order Coraciiformes; family Cerylidae; genus Chloroceryle; species Chloroceryle amazona. The sequence goes on from JANHFX010005700.1 coordinate 77,083, forward strand.
GCTTTGCTTTCAAATGTACTGTGGGTCCTGTACAGCTTCAAACACATTTGGGTTTGTAAATAAAATACAAATGATTAGAACTCATCAGTGAAAGGTCCTGATCTGTTTTCATTTATGAGGTGAAGAAAATGAACACACAAAATTTGACCCCTTCTTTTTCCTGCTCAGTGAACTCGAACTCTTTTGCCATTCACTCTTCAGTGCTGTGAAATCCAGGATCTTGTCCCATACCAAGGAAACTCAAAGCACAGAGAAGAAACTTGATAATTTATTTAGGGTATTTAATGGTTACAGGTTTTTGATTTAGTTGTTGTTGGGTTTTGTTTGTTTGTTTGTTTGTTTGTTTTGTTTTGTTTTGTTTTGTCGTGTCAATACCTAAAGTCATGCAATGACCCCAAGAACAGATAAAAGAAAAGCTATTTTCCTGGACATTTAAAGCTCCTCCATACCCTTTTCACTTAGAGAGCATATGGCGTGCCTGGATAACTTGTCTGAGACTGTAGAGGGAGTTTTCCAACAAAGCAGGGAGTAACAGAAGGTAACAGTCCCTGTTACCTTGAAGAAGAAATTTCTGCACTCAGAAATTGGTGGTCTGTATGTGAGGCGTTCTCTGGCCAAGGACCATTAGCTATACACTCTGTTCTGTGCAGGCTAAGCTCACCTTTTGATTGACACTGGCCTTTCATCTGAAGTCCCCCTCTTCCTGAAATCCTCATGGTGTTGACAACCTTTCTTCCTTGCCCTGCTCTGGGCAGCCCCAATTTTGGGCCAGCTGGCAAAGATGAGAAAGCTGCATTTAAAGCAGAGGCTCAAACATTTGCACATGCAGCACAGCCACAGGCTTATATTTGCTCTTCATTCTTTCCTCTGCTAACACAGCTTAATGCCTTATTTACTTTTTTGACCTTTGCTGCACACCGAGCTGAGTAGCAATGCCTAAATCTTGTCTCTGTGAGTTACGACTAATTCAGAACCCATCAGCATGTACAAGGAGTTTAAACTGTTTTCCTTCCAGTGTGCATTACCTACACACTGCCTGTGTTTCTCATCTGCCATCGAGTGGCCCAATTATAAATTGGTAGGGCCTTCCAGCAATTCTCTTTCACCTTTACAAGCCTTAACAACTCTGGGTGGTCAGCACAGGAGTCCTAAAAGAAGAAGAAGCTGGCTTATTAATGCCAACAAAGAGGAATTCTTAACAGTGCTCTGACATAGCTTACTGGCATGACTGGGATCTAGACATTTCATCTCCTTGAGGTTCAGTATCCCAGGTGGGTGTATGAGGGCTGTCATGGTTTCATTTCTGGCAATGGAATTTTGAGCTTGATGGAGCAATCTCTGATGCCAAAATAAGGTTTGTGTTTAAGAGGTCAGCACATGCAGTGGTGTCTATTGTCAAGACATGTTGGTCCAAGTTTGGTGCTCTTCAGGAATGTCTTTAAGGCTGCTTGGGAAACGAAGGGTTGTCACCATACTTCTGTTGATGCCTTTGCACATCTCTGCTCTCCCTAGAAAAGCTTTTTCTTTTCTGTTCACTCTTTGTAGTGTGGTAGGTATTAAAACCCACTTATGATTCAGGGTTGCTCTGGATCTAGCAGTCACAGCTCCCAGTAGAAGCAGAGTGATTCAAAGGGTCATTCATCCCCTTGAAGAGGATATCTAAATTGGAGGGAGGAACAGCTCTGCAAGGAGGTTTCCTCTCTTCACTGGATGGACGATAAATCCAATTAACCACATTTTCTGACATAAAGCTGGCTGAGGCCAGATGACAACTCCCCTGTTTGTTGATAACAGAGGATCTCCTTCCTACAATTACTTTTCATTCACTATCTCTCTGCAACTGCCCCTGACCCTTTCTAAGGTTTCTTATCTGTAGTTAACTTCAAGATGCATGAGGACAGATTGGTTCACTGAAAGGTCCCCAAGAGGGTCAGCCCAAGACACGTAGCTACAAGGTGGGCTTGAGTAAATGACCTTATTTGGTCCAGAAAAGAGGAATTCAAAGGGGAAGTCGAACTGAAGATTAAGGTTACTTGAAATGTTATTTCAAAGAGTTGTTGGTAAGGATGAATGGGGAAACAAGTTGCACCTTGGGAGATTTTGAGTTGTCAGTAGAAATGTTTCCTGCAAAATGGTGAAGCCTTGGCCAGTTGTGCCCAAACTGCGGGATGTATCCCACTTAGATGCATCTCTGACAAGCTGAGCTGATGTCAAGGCATCCTGGCATGCCTGATGCCTCAGCTGAGGAAATCCAGGTTTCTCTTCTTCCCTGGTGGCAAAGCACCCTCTGGAGATACAGAGACAACTGAGCAACCCTCTGCACAGCCTGGATGGTTATTCAGACATGAGATCATTAAGAGATTCCCTACACATATCCTAATTAAAAACTCTGCAATGCAAAGAGCAAGATAAAGGGATTTCTGACAATACGCAGGATGAAGTGCCACTCGAGCACTAATTAAATATGATGGCAGTTAATCAACGTGGAGTGTCTTGCAACACTTTGGAAATGATGATGGTGGATTGACCTTCAAGGCTATGGGAAATGTTTTTCAGGATTCCCTTCAACTGTGTCAATGTTGAAAGTAGGTTGCACTCAATGAAAATGATTTTTTTTTTCTTTATAGGATTTGTAACAGGACTCATCAGGTCTTCAGGTCCCAGGTATATCTGAAGCCTCAGCACCATCCAGAAAATTGGCTTTGTTCATCCTGGGAACGTGGCTCCTGGATTACTTCCTTTGCTCTTTGCTCACCCTGAAAGGTGGATGCACACTAAAAAATGATCTTCAAAAAGTGCCAGTACTATCCAAAAGAAAAAGTGGGCATCAACATGGTCCAAGTACCCAGAGCACAGTGTAGAGAGATGAGGTTTCACTGTGAACTCCTTATTGCATAATGATGCTTTTATCTGAAAGAAGAATCATCAGTTGGGGACAAGGGCAGAGTGGGAACTAGGCATGAAGCTCCCTTGATTTGCAAATACAAAAATAGATAAAACATTTGAGTGCTCAGCTTAAAATCTGTATGGAGTAACTGATGGTGCCAGTATTTATACTGCAGCTTTATCAATCAATAACTTTAACAATTGGCAATTAATCAATATGTTTAACAACCCTGGGAGAGGATGACATCTCTAGTAAATCATAGAATCACAGACTGGTGGGGGTTGTAAGGGATGTCTGGAGATCACTTGGTCCAACCCCTCTGCTCCAGCAGGGTCACCCAGAGCAGGGGACCCAGCATCCCATTGGCCAGGGGGGGTTGGAATCTCTCCAGACAAGGAGACTCCACAACCCCTCTGGGCAGCCTGGGATGTGCTCCATCACCCTCACAGGAAAGAATTTTTTCCCTATGTTCAGGTGGAACTTCCTGTGTTGCATTTTGTGCCCATTGTCCTTCGTCCTATCACAGGACATGACTGAAAAGAGACTGGACCCTTCTACTTGACACCCACCCTTCAGATATTTATAAACATTAATAAGATCCCCTTTCAGTCTTCTTTTATATTATTCTCGCTTTCCAATACCTGAAGGGATCCTCCAGGGATGCTGGTGAGGGACTCTTCACAAGAATGTCCAGTGATGGGATGAGGGGAAATAGTTTTAAACAGAAGGAAAATAAGTTTAGATTGGATCTTAGGAAAAAGTTCTTCAGTACGAGGGTGGTGAGACTCTGGAAGAGATTTCCCTCCCTGGAGGTGTTCAAGGCCAGGTTGGATGAGGCCTTGAGTAACCTAGTCTAGCTGAGAGGCAGCCCTGCCCATGGCAGGGAGGTTGGATGAAATGATCTCTAAGGTCCCTTCCAGCCTAAGCCATTCTATGACGCTATGATTCTATGATTCTCCTAAATCTAAACAGCCCTAGGGCTCTCAGCCTTTCCTCATAAGAGAGGTGTTCCAGTCCTTTCATCATCCCTGTAGCCTCCATTGGACTCTCTCTAGTATTTTTCTGTCTCTCTTGACCTGGGCAGACCAGAACTGAACATGATACTTCAGATGTGGACTTGCTAATGCAGAGTGGAAGGGGAGGAGACCCTCCCTCGACCTGCTGCCCACACTCTTCTGCATGCACCCCAGGAGACCATTGGCCTTCCTGGTCACAAGGGCACTTTGTTGTTCCATGGAGAGCTTTTTGTCCACCAGCACTCCCAGGTCCTTCCCCACAGAGCTGCTTCCCAGCAGGTCTGCTCCTAACCAGTACTGGTGCAGGGGGTTGTTCCTCTCCAGATGTAGGACCCTGCACTTGCCCTTGTTGAACTTCATTTGGTTCCCCTTTGCCCAACTCTCCAGCCTGTCCAGGTCTCTCTGAACAGCAGCAGAGCCTCTGGTGTCTCAGCCACTCCTCCCAGTTCTGTATCATCAGCAAACTGGCTGAGGGTCCCCTCTGTCCCTTCATCCCAGTCATTGATGAATATGTTGAAAAAGACTGGACCCAGTCCTGACCCCTGGGAACACTGCAAGCTACAGGTCACCAGCTGGACTCTGTGCCACTGATTGCAACCCTCTGAGATCTATTGCTTAGCCAGTTCCCGACCCATCTCACTGTCCATTCTTCTAACCCACGCTTCCTGAGCTTACCCATGAGGATGTTACGGGAGACAGTGTCAGAATCCTTGCTGAAGCCAAGGCAGACAACACCCACTGCTCTCCATGCATCCACCCCTTCAGTCACACCACCATAGAAGGCTGTCAGATTAGTCAGACTTGACTTCCCTTTAGTAAATCCATGCTGGCTACTTTGGATAACCTCTTCCATGTGCAAATCTGAATGTTCTGCTCTAGATCCATGCCTTGAGTACTCATTCTGTCACAGCTGAACCTTCTGTCACAGCTGAAGTATTTTACTGAATCCTGGAAGGTGCTGAGCACCTGCAGTTTTCAGGAGGTGACTGTGCTCTCTGAAATCTCTGTTCTTCCTGCTAGTAAATATATCTGTATGTTTTTCATACGGGCAAATATGATGCAAACAGACTTTGTGATGGTGACGACCTCTTCCCAGTGCTGCCCTGCTAGGTATCCCAGTAGCATGGGGACTTTAGAGAGACCATCTCTGTTTGCTGATGATATGAAACTGGGAGGAGTGGCTGACACACCAGCAGAGTTGCCTTCTCCTTTCTAGCTCTATATTCCAGGCACTTGCCAAAGAGAGGGTCTATATTAAGTTTATTTCAGAAATAGATCTGTAGATATTTCCCTGCTGGAATCCGACCATTTCAGTATCTTTAAGGAGGAAGGGCAGCCACCCCCAGGCTCTTCTCAGCACTACTCATAGCTTGTTGCTAATTCAGAAAACAACCCACAGCATCAACAGGCAGCAGCATCCCTGATTAATCCAAGTTCTCTATCAAGATGCTCTGTACTGTGCGAAAAACTAACTGAACAGTCTTGTACACAACATAAGCCCATTAAAATGATGGTCTGATTCTCCAAAGGTTTGGCTATATGGCTTCCCATAAAAAGTTTCATAAACCACCCACAATCAGCCGCCTTAATCCTCAATTCCTAAAAGCATATTGTGCACAGAGTGACACGCTGAAAAATGAGAGGAGTTCTCTGGGCACAGCACCAGAACTCGACTGCTAATTGTAGAAATAAATAACAACAGCTCCTAGAGGCCCAGTGGTTGGGTTGTTTGGTTGGTTGTTTGTTTATCCTCCCTACCAGCAAGATTTCTCCATGGGTGGAATGTGGAAGAATGAAATGAAACAAACAAACCAACCCACCCTCTACTGCATAAGTTTGATTAAATGCAATACGTTGTTTATGTTGTGCTTGGTTTTTTGTGTTTGTGGGGATTTTTTTGTGTGTGTCTGGTTGGTTTGGTTTATGTTTTTTTTTTTTGGTGTGTTTTTTTGTTTGTTTGTTTTGTGTTTGTTGTTTTGTTTGTTTGGTTTTGTTTTAATTTTTTGTTTATTTTTGGTTTGGTTTGGTTTTTCCTCTGGGAGGGTCATCAGGAAATGGAAAAATCAGGCTGTTTTGGAATGGAAATTCTCTCTTTTACAGACACTCAACAGTGTCCAGAAGCTTGATTTTTCTGGTAAATATTAGGCCTAAGGGTGACAGAACATTGCAAATGGCGCACAGCTGACATGGAGATGTTCTGCAATTCAAGATGACGTAAAATCCTTCTCTATTCATTTCCTAGACCCTGTTTCAGCTCCAGCTAGCTGCTGAATGGTCATCCTGATGAACCCCATTGGTGCCCTGATACTTATTTTCTGCAGGTTTGACAAGCCTTATGGCTTTTCTATGAGCATCAGGAATAACCTTCAGTGCCATTCTTGAGTGGCAGGCGGAGCATGGTGTGCCTGCTAGGGCAGTCCCACCTCAGGGGCTGTGTAGGCACAGACCCCCTGTAGGGATGGGCAGAGCTCCCCATGCTTTCCAGAAGGTAGGCTATGTGTTCTCTTACTGTCCCAACCACAGAAACTCATTGCTGATTAACAGCTTGGGTGAATCCAAGCTGCACTAAGGTGATTCCAGAGGACTGACCTTGTTGCAGATGGCCCTGCTCCCTGCAGGGGGGTTGGACTAGATGACCTTGAAAGGTCTCTTTTCACCCAAACCATGTGATGACTCTATGATTCTATGACCCCAGTGAAAGGCCCTATCTTTCCATTCTGTTGGGAAAATGGGAGCTGGATGTAAAAATTTTTGCCTATCAAACTCCATTGTTAGGATATCTATTTCAATGTATTAATCAAGTGTATATAAAAGTCTTCATAGGCCTGGACATAGTTTGAGATTATATTGCACACTGAGCAACTGTATGCCTCTTTCTCTCTGGGTATATCTCCTCCCTTTGATGGTAGAGTCAGGGAGTATACGGAGTCCTAGTTGCCTTCAGATCACTGTCTGGTTTGATCTGCCAGATAAGGATAAGGACTACTGGGACTAGTGGGAAGCATGGACTATAAGGACTACTGGGAAGCATGTGGCAGACCAGGCAGCAGCATGCAAAGCTGATGTTTTCTGAAACTTCTTTGCCTCTATTCAAAGCGACGGGTGCATGCAGGTAGGTGAAGCTGGTGACACAGGACATTCCTGTTATGAGTTTTCTCTAGGTGAGTACCAAAATCTGCTGCAGCTAATTCTTGATGGAACGTCTTGCTTTGCATAGACCTGCAGGCTTGTAGTGTGGGGAGAATCTCAGAAAGAAAATGCAACTGGTGATATGGTTGAAAACAAAGACTTTGGACGAAGGAATCCATGTTACTGCTGTCCACAAAACGCAGTCTTGAACATCACAGATGAAAAGGGAAAGCTCTAATTTTGGATGTCAGTGGTTGGCACTTAATAAAAATCAACTTGCCTAGATGCAAAAATCAGCTAATAGCAGATACCCTGGAGAAGAGAAATGATTTTCCACACACCAAATTAATTATGGACCACTGAAGTGTTTTTTTATGTCAGGGGGATCAGTCATTAGATTTTTCCTTTTCTACATCTGTCTTACGTGTATAAACAGAGAGTCTGACATTACACAACAGGAGAAAATTGGTGAGATCCAGTTCGCAGTTACTCATAACCTCGCTAGTTACTGAATTTTGAAGTGGCAATTTTCAGAAGATGTGCCCAACGCTTAACTGGTAGGGTTAAGAAATCCAGTTAATTTTCTTTTCTCTGCCAGTGGGCAATAATGAATGCTTAGGGAAGAAGTCCAGAAAAGGAGATCTGGAGAGTGTTTCTTCCTTTGGCATCTCCTTCAAGCTTCTGGCAAGGAGCTGTCAAGGGACTGCTTGATTTGAGAGTGCATCTGGACTACTGAAACAGTAACCACAGGAGTACTTTCCCTCCTTGAATTTATTTACTCTCTTTTTAAACCCATTTGAACTTTGAGCCTCCAAAATATCCTGGGGCAACAAGTTCAGAAATTTAATTAAGTCCTTTGTGAAAACCATTTACTTAACCTAATACTATTCAGCAGCTATGCAGAACTCAGGAACTATGACAATTAAAGACCATAAAATTTTCAGAAGAATATAATAAATAGCTCTCCAGCCATCTCCTGTAGCTTTCAAAGTTTTCTATATCCTTGAGGAATAAGCTTTGAAAGTTGTGGCTGCTGTCACAACTGACAGAGGTGGCCCAGGAAATAAGCAATAAAGCAGAAGCTCCAGATCCTGGTTCTATCCTGCATTCAATCAGCCTTCTCTACAAGGGTTCAGTCTGAAAGACTTACTGGTTTTCTTACCTGTGCCTTTCATACTGTGAAGGCACACAGCAGCATCATAACTTCACCTCTGAGCACATCCAGGAGAATTTTGCCATTAAAAGGAGCAGTCTGATTCCTACGAGAGAATTTGAGTTTGAGTTACCAGGTTTCACCAAGAATGAGAAATAATAAAAAACAAACCAATCAAAAAAACCCCCCAAAATCAAACCCAAACTGAACCTCTCAAATTTTCCATTTAAACACATCTCTTCTAGAGTCCAAATGTCAATGTAAAGCAGACCTTGGGAACTGTCTATCATTTACATCTTAGTTCCAAGTACTAGAACCTTGTTCTGCGTGGAAAAGAATGTCATGAATAGGCCAGGTTACATTAATGAGTGGGTCCCATCTGTCCCCTGCTACAACTCAATTTGATTTCATTCATTTGCTTTTGTCTCTTTCACTTTGGAGCAGATTTTTGAGAATCTCACAACAGGCACCAGGGCAACTGCTTAGTATTCAAAATTGCTATTAAGAATCCACAGAGATATCTCCCAAACAATAGGAATGGCCACTTTCTCCAGGTATCATTTCATCAGGCTTTTTAGAACCCCAAAATAGAAGGCAAAGACATTTCAAACAGTTATTTAGTGAGGTTAAAATATCTGTACAGCTTGCATCTGGCCAGTGTCAATGGGATTGTAAGGGCTTCTTTGAGCTTTTACTTGTTCTTTTCTTGCAACAATAGTAAGAGGGTATAGATATGGAGGGAGCTATTCTGCCTTTGTTTAAATTTTAAATGGGCCATAGAAATGCTGCTCTGTAGAATTTAATTAAAATTGAACTGAATAAAAAGCTCCTTCCATTTTTACTCATGTAGACTGGCACTGCACACTGTATAATAAGGGTATCATTTATGTATCTTTAATACGCATATTCAGAAACATCAAATAAAAATCAACTTCCTACTGACACAATTTTAAAGTTCCAGCATCAACTTCCCTTTTTACAGTGACACCAAGTAACTCTACCTCCATTTCCCTGTACCTTGCCACCAGCAATTAACACAGAAACTTGATTCTTTGTGTGGAGACCAAGGAAGAAGTTATTGTCCTGCTGAAATCCATGACAAAATCCCCAAAGGTTCCATGTAAGGTTTCAGGTTTCACAATTCTCCACAAATGCCTCACTTCGGTACTCACAGTCCAGGCTGCTCAGAGGCCTTGCTTAAGCCAGGGAATGAACCCTACATTGGCCATGTCTTCATCACTACTGCAAGGAGATACACACAGAATAATGGAGCCCTGGGAGGTCTATGTACATCATGGCAGTTTCTTCCCTGATGTTAAAACCTGTCCCAGGAACCCCTTCATCTGCAACCTCACTCCAGGCCATCTCCCACACTACGTCTTGGAGATCTCTGAGCTCCTCGAGGGCTTCTTCCTTGCCTGCATACACTGGTAAAATGGCCTAATGTTACCCCACCACTCTTCTGAAACTCAACAGAGGAGCTCCACCTAGAACCAGAGTCAGACCATGATCCTTCAGTTGTCAGTGGAGGAAGATTGGCTCATGCCTTGGTTTCCACCAACCCAGCCAAAGCCTGAGATACCCTAGGAGAAGCCTGTGTTCCCACCAAGGACCAAGGGAGTCTGGTCTCCAATTAATTCCTGGACACTTCAAAGGGTAAAGCTAAATGGGCTGATGTGCTCAGCTCTTGCACACCTCCAGCAGCAATGACTACAACCCTGTTTCCCCAAACTTCATGATATCTCCCATGGAGAAACTCTCACAGCTGTGAGTGCCAGTTTGCTGGAGATCTGAGCTGTTCTTGAGTCACCATTTTAATTTCTCTCCTTGTCAACTCAGGAAGGTGACTTAGAAACGCCTGAAAGAGAATGTGTGGAATGAGATAACAGGTTTTTTAAGATGGTCCGTGGGGCACATGGGAACACAGGGGCTGCATCATTCCCTGTCAGGGGCTCAGGCTACTTTAATTACATCTGGATCTGGGGCTGTGTGCTCCAGGGAGGAAGAGATGAGCTTGTCCTTTCACCAGTCATCTGGCTGGATTTTGTTCCCTGGGAAGTTTGCTGCTCTCCTATCGCTGTTAACGGGAGGTCACTTCTACTGATCTGCTTGGTCTCTTGCTTAAAAATGTAAGCAGTGAAAACTGTGAGGAACACAGAGGTGAAAAAGCCCAGCTGCTGTGGCTACCAGATGTGAATACAGGGAATATTGGTATTAAAGACTCATGATTTGATGATGAATGAATGTCAGCTGTGTTCACGTGCAGCACAATATCTGGGAAATGTGATTTGTTTTCCAAAAACCATACTTGTTCCTCTACTGAAAAGCTACCCACAGACCTGCAGTCCTGGGGTACCCAGGATTTAAAGAGGAAAAAAGCCACAACCAGCTCAAAAATGATGTGAAACCAAATGGGAGATTGTCCCATGATTGCTCAGAAACCCGTAGGGTGACATATGTCTGGCTGGATATCACTGACTCATTAGCCCCAGTCAAAACCACATTTCAACTTTCAACTACCCACAGATCTCCACGGTGTACGCTTAATTTTAAAATAACTAAAACAGCTGGTTAGGAGGTTGAACGGCAGTGGAGGGCATAGAAGATGCACAATCGTTATTTATTTTGTGAGAAACTATCAGTCCTGTCAGAGGGAAGTTCTGCTTGCGACAGACCGAGCTGTTGTGATAAAAGTGAGAACATATGGGAAGCCAATATTTTATGGTTTAACAGATTTGCCTTGTAGATGAGGCCCCATCCTCTACAGTCCAGGAATAATAAATACTCAGGGATGCTCACCTTGTTCTGTGGACCACAGGGATGGATTTACTGAATGGAAGGCTGTCCATATGACTCATAACCATTTCCCCATCCTGAATGTCTTAGTTGTTTGAGATGACTGCTCCCCCAGTTGTTTGCTGCAGACAAGGCAAACTTGTGGGCAGCACTTCCCAGCTTTACTGCAACTGTCCTGCTTTGGCATCACCCTGATGCAACCTCCTGTCCAGGTTCAAGGCTCAGGTGGGCAGCCAACCTTGTAACCTTGCATATTTTGCACACAATCTGCACTCCTGATGTATCTTTTGGTTCCTGCAGGGAATCTGCCAGAATGAAGTAAGGCTAGACCTGCCCTTGTCACTCAGGGGAAAAGCTGAAGCAAAAAATACTCCCCAGCTCTTCACAGGAATGATACCACCCATTTTTCTTGAAAAGTTCAAACCTCTCCAGTGTAACTCCCCAGAGCTTCAGCAAAGTGTCTTCCAGCAGGGAATCCAGCTTGAACTCACTTTGGTGTAGCCAACTGGTCTCCATCTGCACTGCTGACTTCCAGGCACTGAGGGTCAAAAGTCTTCTCCTGTGCTAAGTTTGCAAAGCTTTTCTCAGCCATGCCTGCTTGCTTGCTGGAGAAAATAAGGAACAAAGCTGATGTGACTTTCCATAAGTCAATAGCAGGGCAGAAGAACTTAGAGCTTTTAAGGCTAAAAGCATGGCTCTGGTTTGCAAAACATCATCTCCCATCATCCCTATTTTGCCCCCTCAAATTTTCCTACTGTATGTTTATAGCTTTACAGATGAACCCTGCCCTGAGCTTTATTTCCTTCTTCCAGATCTAATCTTTTTTTATTAAGACTATTTAGCACTGATCTATGTATCAACCCTATAATACCCCGCTGACACAAAAAGTGTTGACACATCAAGTTGAAGTGGTGGAGCCACCATTTTCCAGTGGCTTTTTGAAATGATAACAAGCGACACTTATCATTTGCCACCCAATCCACTTGTGCAATAAGCAAAAAGCCGAGTAAACTGCTTTTCCCCTGCACAAAGCAGTAATTTGTGTGGCACAGTCAGACCGACTCAGGCTGCACAGGGAATGAAGATCAAAGGGGAAATTCACCTGCCTGTCTTGTTTGCTATTGATCTGAATCGTAGCCACTTTATCAGTAGCACTTTGCCATCACCCCTCAGAGATCACAGCCTCCTATATCTTCCTTGCTCTTTTATTTATAGAACCATTTAATAAATACATTTTCTATCCCCGGTGTCCTGGGTTTTTTTGATGTTTTTTTTTGGGTTGTTTTTTTTTTTCCTTCATTCTGTTTTGTTTGACCAGCAGAAACAAAGGGTTGCCCGCAGTGTCAAGGAAAAAGGAGGGTATATGCCCCCAATTCAGTAAAGCATGTAAATACGTGCTCGGTTTTGAACAGGGCAACAAACAGATGCCCTTCCTCTTAGAAGCACGTAAATACACGTGGGGTTTTGAAATGCATCTGTGTGACACAGAAGCAAATGTCACAGGGTGAAGAAACTGATCAGCTGAATACTTGTCTTCCATCTTTGCTTCCTCCCTCTTCCTCTGGTTCATTACTGCTAATTACTGGGGTGACTGGGGCAGAGCAAGCAACAGCTTGATGTAACCAAAGGAGCTAAAGAACCCTCACGCATTTTTGTATTACCCTTCACATGGTAAAAGGGACAAGGAAGACTGTAAAAACAAGAAGGGAAAATGGAATCCCAAACCATGCAGCTAAGAAATGAATAAATGACTCTCCCTTTCACGCTGCCAGTGTTACACAACCTGCCTGCATTGGATAGAGACCTGTGTGATCCTCTTCTAATTGAAATCACTTTACCTTGACCTCCAACAGTAAACTGAAAGCTTGTTGCTCTTGCTGCCAGCAAAGCATCAGCAGTAGGTTGTAGGAAATCCCAGCTGGGGACATGAGCTGCATTCACATGGCATTAATCTCGCACTAAGTGGCACTAAGTCAGGAGGTACCAGCAAGTCTGTAAAACAGCCATTGTGCCCGTCTGAGGCTACTTAGCTGTGTGTCTACCCAGGTTGATACCTCCCCTGGCTGCTGTCTTCTCTCTCCTGCTAGACATTATAGAAGTGCAGCAAATAAGGCTGGAAGGAACCCCAGAAAGTCATTTAATGCATGACCTTGACCTAAGGTGAGATGCGATAGACTCAAACCATGCCTGCAAGGAATTTGTTAACCAGTGCTGGAGATCTGTCAGCTCTCTGGGCAACCTGCTCCAGAGCTTTGGCAATCTTTTCCATGGAGACCTTTCACTCCCCAGAGAGTCTGTGGGTGGCATGGGCATCTGATCAGTTCAGCTGGATTTGCAACTGAATGCTTCTGAGTAAGACTCACAGGGTTTCATGAAGGGTTTTTATGGTATTGCGATGCTATTGATGGGCAAATGATGATTTATAGGGAAAAACAGGGACAGAATGGGTTATCTTAACAGTTGCTGCCAATACTTCACCAGCTCCTTGGAAAACACATTACTTCATTTTTGGCATTGCCAGCCCAGGTCCCCCCTCTGTGCATGGAGTGCTCTCTTTGCAAAGGCACTCCAGAAAAAAGGCTTGTTTAGTGTTTGACTACAGTAGCACAGCTGGCACTATCCTGCATGGGATGAGACCTGAGAGCAGCCAGAGATGCCCCATGCTCCAGGGAGTGCCTGAGCCCACATCAGCTGGCTGAAGGCAAAAAAGGGGGTCTCCTCTTTCCTTTCCTTTCCTTTCCTTTCCTTTCCTTTCCTTTCCTTTCCTTTCCTTTCCTTTCCTTTCCTTTCCTT
>JANHFX010005700.1:101126-113167 GCA_027560015.1 Chloroceryle amazona
GGCCAGGGGGGGTTGGAATCTCTCCAGACAAGGAGACTCCACAACCTCTCTGGGCAGCCTGGCACAGCCTCTGACACTCTCACAGTAAAGTTTTTCCTTCTGGTCAGGTGGAACCTCTCGGGTTCCAGTTTGTGTCCATTGACCCCCTTGTCCTATTGCTGGGCACCACTGAAAAATGTTTGGCCCCATCCTGTGGACACCTGTCCTTTAGATATTGATCGGCATTGATAAAATCATGTCTTCTATATCCTTAAATATTGTAGGCAGGGGGTTGCTCAGTGCTTCTAACCAGGTCACTGAAAGCCTTGAGCTCCAACCTAAATTCTTTCCATCTGAAGAGTGGTTCTGGAATAATAATAGCAAGCCAAGAGAATAAAACACTTTCACTTCTTATGGTGTTGATCATACTTAATATTAATCAAATTAATGCTTGTTGAAACAATATGGACATGGAAACCAAGTGTGCCACAGGTTAATCAAACTCTGAGGTGCTTTTCCACCACTGGAACTTCGTGCTACAGCCATTCCAGGTCCAGACCTGTTGGCTTTCCTGCTTGAGACTCTTTTAGAGCTACTCAGAGGATTGCTACTTCTGTCTTTGCCGTGACACTGCCCTGGCTTTTTGTTTTCTTATAACTCTCATTTACCTTTAGAAATGTGTTTTATAGATCAGTGCATGTGAACTGCCTATATCTGTGCTTGTGGATCCAGTATTACCAAGATGCCATTTAATTCTAATTTTACTTTGTCCAGATTAGAATATCCTCCCTGTAAAATTAGTGATGCTACTAATTTCTTTAATAACACCAACAGGGACCATTCAGATTGTCCTCCCTGATGACCTCCTGGGATGTACTGAGGGTGGAGTGCAGCCTGCACACCCAACTCATGTAATGCTTCTATTCCAAGCACACTGGGGAGAAGCAAAGGTCTTCATTTTCTGTCTGTACCAGGAAGGCAGGAGATGATGAAGATCATAGAATTACAGATATCATAGACTGGTTTGGGTCGGATGGGACCTTTAAAGGTCATCCAGTCCAATAATCAAGTCTTTAGATGGAAAACCTGCATGCAAATCAGCTACATGCAAAACAACATCCAATTCTGGACCTCAGGTGTGTCCACCCGGCAGCTTGCAGGGGATTGCAAGGATACACAAGCCAGTGTGAGGAAAAGTTTGCTCAGACACCAAAAATGGTAGCAGTGGGCTATGCTGGGGCTGGCCTGGTTTCCCAGGGTGCTTGTGTACCAGGATTTGTTGCTTTCAGATGGAGATGCCAAAGGTCTTTTTTTTTTCCCACCATCCCCCTTGCTCTTCAGATATCTTTCTCTGAGCCTTTGACCTGTCTGCATCTTTGGAGCGTTACAAGGCTGCAGATAAAATATGGTGATCTCCTTAAGTTAACTGTAAAGGCATGAGAAATGATGAAAGAATTGAACCCAACACCTGATAGCCTTCATGTAACCATTCTTCCTGAGAACAGGGGACTTGGCCACCAACAGACCTTTACAAGGTACAGTTTCAGGCACAGCTGGATGCCAGGGAGCAGCTGGATGGGGCAGGAGACCAAGCCAGCAGTTCCCCAGATCAGCCCTTCTGCTCCAGCTCTGAACTGTTGTAGCTAATACAAGTTTTGCCAGTTATTTCACCAGGGACAAGTATAGATCTTTTTGTTGGCTGACATTTCTGGCAGTAGTTACAAATTGTCTTCTGAAATAGCTGGAGAGGTGTAAGGTCTAAGACGTCAGCTGTTTCATACCATTCCTTCAGCTGAGACCCAGGACCTGTCCTTGGGAATGCTCCCAGGCTGCTCAGGCATCACAGGAAGGGACTTTGCTCCAACTCTCACCTCAAGTGTCAGATTTTCCCACTCTAAAATCAGCTTCTAATTCTCCACTACCTCCCAGATATGATATCAGATGCCACTTAATAATTAATACTTTGAATGCTTTAAAATCATCTGTCAGAAGAGCCGGCACAAAATGAAACTGTTATGGTCATTGCCACTGTTTGGATTTTGAAGGATGAGTCCTGCCTGATGCAGATTTTCCAGACCAGAACAGACTTGACACTTGTATGTTGTGGGTTTTCTTTTGTGTAAACAAATAAGTCTTCTCACCTATGTGGAGCAAATCTTAAGAATCATTATTTCCTTCCTACAATGTTGACATCACAACAGAGACCTGTACAATTGATCAGGTTGGAATTGATGAAGAGCAGAAGAACAGACTGCTTTGCATGATGAAGAAAAACCTCTGTAGCCATCTGCATCTCCCCTGGTCCGCAAGGATGCCACTCGTCAGTGACAGACGCGCTAACCCTATAATAGCATCAGGGATGCTCGGAATTTATTTCTTTTTAATTCATACTAAAGAAATAAATACTGTCCCCTCAATTTGTCGTCATCCCCCCCTTCTCTCCACCCTGTGAGATAAAGTTATCAGGAATAATCAGATCATGGAGTAGGGGCCGGAGAGGAAATTGTACATTAATAGTAATGCACCTGGCATTGCGGGAGACACGAAGCCTGCTGTTCCCTCATTGGCCTGGGAATGTTTAACAAGCTCACTACATACCTTTGCTTTGCTTTGCAAAAGAAGAAAACCCGGCACAGCTCCCCGAGCATCTGACAAGAATGCACAGACATAATAATTTCTTTGACCTCAGCCACATGAGTTTCTGAAAAGAACAAAACAGCATCATTTCATGGCATTTACAGTTTAAACCTTTCCTATTCAAGTTTCTAACAAAAAAAGCCAACAGCCCATTCTGGTCATGATTAAAATTCATAGGCTTGCTGCAGAGAACAGATGCAGAAGCAATTTTAGGCCAGTCATATCCCAGCTCTGCAAAATTAATTTGACAGGTTTGCATTAAAGCACTGATCAATATCCACTTTAGAGCAGCAGAGGCTAACTGAGAAAAAATAAGTGACCGGAGTGCTACCAGACGAGAAAAAATGAATCTTTGAGACTTTTTTCCCTCTAAGCTTGCACCTACATCAGAAGTCCTGACCTCAATCCATTGATCGGTTGCAGTTAACATGACAAAAGGCCTGGCGGATATACCAGAGCTATACCTACCAGGGAACAATCAACCCTGATACACTAAATGTTTGACAGAGTGACTAGACTGCTGAATTAGTATTTGCTTTCTGAGGTCTGGCAGGCAACCTTTCCGTCCTGCAGTTTCCTAGATGCTTACAAAAGGGATTATATATAGACATGGTTTATAGAACTTCTCTTAAACTTTCTTAAAGAAGCGCCTCTTAGCATTTTAAGTTGAGACCAAGATAATAAAACTCCGCAGCCTTGTGCCATTCCAGTTATGCCTCCAACGGGGGAAAGGTGTACTTCCATTTTCAACTTAATAAGGACAAACAGTTTCATTAAAGTGCTCCACTGTTTCTTCGTTTGCAGGAGAGATTGGAAATAACAAGAGGCACCAAACCTACCCAAAGCCTTGCTTAGGAGCTGGATTGACACAATTCATACTGGGGCTTGATTGCAGGAGAAGCAGACCCAAATCTCTGCTGCTCTGGGGTGTGCAGGTCAAGTCCAGCAAAGGAGAGCATTTACATAATCCCATACATGCCGGGGGTATCTCAGCACATCCCCACAATGGTTAGAACAGTCTTGGCACACCTTGGCCATGGATGGAAGGTGTGGCACTGAAGGCACATCTGTGCATCTTATATGATGGACTTTTTACCTCATAAATGATCTTGCAGCCATAAGGAGTGGTAATAACTCACTAGGCATGGATCTGTCTCACTGCAAATCTCTTCCGTTCCTGTGGGACACCAGCTATCCCTGGATGACATGGAGTCTAATTGCACCTATCTCACTGCACACCGGGCAGATTGTACTGACTCGCCCAGGGAAAGGGAGGAGGTGGTTGGAGGACTTGAAAAGAACAGTTGAAGCGATTTTGAGCCTGCCACTTCTGCACCAGATTTGTGCAACACCTCTGGGTGTAGGGCGCAGGGATGGATGCTGGCCTGAGATGTGGTGAGATCTCTTCAGGCCCACCTTCTTCTTTGGCTATGTCTGCTGCACCCAACACCCCCAAAATCTGTAATAGGGACCAGTCACCACTGTCTGCCAACATAGCTTAGGTGGCAAACTCCACCCTGTGGACCAGATCCCTGAGTGAAAACCTCTGCATGGATTTATTCCTCTCTGCCACTTTTCCCAGAATTTATTGCATCCCATGATGTACAACATGATACAAATCCATAGATCCTTCTTCTCTCCCCTGGAAGACATGTTGTAAGGTTATTTGTTTTTTACAGTGGCAAGAAGACGAATCAGCCTTTTTAATTTCTCATTCTGATAATTTTAGGATTCCTATTTAGGGCCTTTAACCTAAGCAACCCAATTTCCTGTTATAAACCCAACTAGAGTTCCACATTAATTACCCTTAATCACACAGCAATTACCAGACTCCACTCCACAGCAACTTCTGAGTCTTATAGACAGTATTTTGCCAGGAAGAAGATAGCAAGGAGTGTTCACTGACCAGCTGTGAAAAGGGGTACCCAGTACCAGGCGCTGGAGAAGGATACGTGCTACCTGCTGTTGATGTTTAACATCCCTCAGACCCAAAAAGGGGTTAAACCAACTTTATAAATCTCATAAAAATCTGTGTTTCACACCTACACAACACAGTCAAGGAACAGGTCAGCCTGTCCCACTGTTGAAGCACCTGCTTTGACTCTGCAGAACACAAATTCAGTTCTCAGCATTAATCCAGACCCCACTCAAGCCACCAAGGACAGGATGTATAAAATCTGAGGAGTATAATTATCTCTGAGTTCAATGGAAAACTAAGCAAGTCTCTTAAATACCATTTAAAATCTGTCCTCAAGCTACTTGGTTGCTTTTCTGTCAAACATTGGTCATTGCTTTCCCCTAATTCCCAAAGATTAACGTGAATGAATGTACCAGCCAGCCCCCCAGTCTTGGGAGGGGTGAGGGGGGCACATGAACAGCCTGCAAAGGGACAACTAAACCCCACTGCATTTAAAAGGGGTGAAAACCTTGAATTATCATTTGCCATGTCTGTACTAAATATCTGTATGCACAGACATGGCAGGAGTGTAGACATCAGGTGGTACATCAGATTGGATTGTCCCATAACACGTCCAAGCATTTCTGGTGGCTGTGCACAGTATCACAGTCAGGCATCCTGAATTAAAACAAAACTCTACTATTCTGAGCATCAGCATCAGCCCTTTGACCCTGGCAACCCCTTAGAATTTATGCAAAGTTTATATAGACAGGTGAAATGAAAGTGCCTATCAGCAGATACTCTGGTTGGACCTGCCTATGCAGGTTAGGATGGTGCAACCCAAACTGTTGCACAGCCAGTCTCAAAGAAGGACACATTGTCTGCTGCCGAGCCAGGTTTCTGCTGGTTCATCATCCCAGGCTCTGAATTAGACACACAATCGTGAGCTCCTTATGTGTGGCTGTGCCCCACACGAGGACAGACAGCTCTGATCACTGTCACCTCCCCAGTCAGGTGCTGAGCACCTTGGCACTGCCTCTGCTATGAAAGAAAGTCTCAGATATAACCAGTATCTTACCACGCTGTAAAACAAGGATCTATATTACAGTGCAGCATATGTTCCTAAATGTATTTGTAGCACATGAATAAAACGACCAAAGTTCCACCTCACTTGGCGCTGTGTCTTTTCTTTATCACTCTGCAATAAGTTAACCTCTTAAATATTACAACACACTGCTCCTTATGTCTCTTAAATATTAAACAAGGGCTGCACAAAATAGATTCAAGAACACAGGGTAATCAATAGCAATGATCACGAGGGCAGGAAAATGGAACCATTTAAGGATTTGTAACCTAGTGAATAAACCTGGCGCTTTCATTCAGAGAAAACAATTCAGCCAAAATCCAGCCGAATCACACGCTCTCTTACAACACAGATTTCTCTCTTTCCTCCTGCTTGGCACAGCTCACTTTTAAAAAGCAGTAAGAAGTCATCATCCAGGAAAATTATTCACCAGAAATATTCCCAACCGCAAAATATTTCATGTAGTTGGTAGGTAAGTCTGTGCTTCAGCAACAGACTGAGGGATGTCTTTGATAAACCCCTGACATCTCTGCATTTCTCAAATCAAATGGGGGCTTCAGTTTTTCAAAGCCCACTTTTATTATACTAGCAGCTGCCCTTCTCATATAAAAGCAGAGGTGCATTAATGGAGTTTTTATGTACATAAAAAGAAGAGATCTTTACTGTCTCAGCTGGTTCTGATGCTCATTTGCAAGTGAAATGTATGTTTAGATACATATCTGAAATAGATGTCTTACAAGGAAAAGAAAGTCAGATTCAGTTCAGATTGTAAACACCTCTTTGAAATTATCCGTAAGAGAACAATATGTTGTGCATACATCTATTAATAATAGAGGGTCAATGACATCATTTTACTAATTACCCGGTTTTAGTGCACTCCATGTAATGGTATTTGTTTTACTTTTCTAAATGTAGTCACTCTTCTCTGAACAGTTCTTCTGGGTTTTACTCTCGTGGTGGTTAAAGAGAAGTGAAATGAAAGTGTGTCAATAAAGAGGTCATTACATTAATGCATATCCCTATTAACCTCCCATCTCGGGAAGAAAGAAGCCGTGTGGCATTTGAGGGGGCTAGGATCCATCACGTACTTAAAGTCCTCTTTTTTAAATAATTTTTGCAAATACACGTTCACATTACTCAATAGTGTTTCATGTCTGCCTCCCCTGGCATTTCTCAGATAGATGCTCCACAGCTTCCTTTGGCTTGGACACACGGAGAAATCCTTGTCTGGATCCAGTGGAGAGAAGACAGAAGATCACCAGATTGGGATAAGCTTTTCATCCTGCATTTGTACCACCCTCAAGGTCTCCTGAACCTTTGAGAAGATCCAAATCCCCCTCCCGAAATGCCCACTTCCACCAGATAAGAGATTACTGATCACAGAATCGCTATGGTTGGAAAAGACCTTTAAACTCATCAAGTTCAACCATTGTCTAACTCTACCAGGGCCACTACTACACCATCTCCTCGAGCACCACATCTAGACAGGTTTTAAATACATACAAGGATGGCAACTCAACCACTTCCCTGGTCAACCTGTTCCAGTCTTTGATAACTCTTCTGGTATCGAGGTTTTTCCAACAATAATCTGCTACCTTTTCTGTTCTGTGACCTACCAAAACGGCTATCTAGTGGTAATCAATTTTACTGTGATAACTCTTATTTCTTCACTCATTTCGTAATTATGAGCATGCTGATAAATGGATTGGGCAGTTACTTAATCTCATATTGGGGCCCATAAATATCCTTTGCTGGAATGTTATTTGGCAGCTCTGGCAGCAATGTTCAGTCACTGTCAACAGGCACCTCAAGCCCCTTGTCCATGTGTCAGAAAGCCCACATCTGTGCTGGGTGCTCACTGCTGAGACAAGGCCAGCCAGGGAACACAACTGAGGTCTTGTAACTCCAGAGATCTCTTTGCCCATGGAAAATCCAAGCCCATGTCTGTTGTGGCTTGATCAAAAGCTCTGTTGGCTGTTTGCTGTCACCAAAAAGGATCACATGGAGCAGAGCTGGAGAGGTTTTGCCCTAGCAAGGGAGAAGGTGCATCTGCATGGGACTGGCTCACAGCCTTTTTTGGCCATCCACTGGTGGAGAGGTTTGCTACTGCCATGCTGTAACTTCAGGAGCAAGAGACACCTGAGCAGTTTCCATAAATTACCTTTAGTCAAGGGAAGGTCAGGCATGTTAGGGCTCTGATTCTCTCCCTGAAGATGTCCAAGATAGGTCAGCATCATGCCCTGAGGTCCTTTGACAATAACAGCGCCTAAAGCAGGCAGCCCAGGGTAGGGAAATTTAGGTGAGGTGAGTCCCAGCAGCAAGCCCTTTGAGCACTGTGATTAATGTTGACAGATCCAGCCCATTCCTCATTTCAAGACTGGTCCCTTCCTGCACTAGCTGCTAGGGCTGGGGACATGGTGTAAACCAGACCTCAGCCTTGACTTGTGCATGATCCACTAGGCTAGACCTGAAGCTACACAGCTGAGGATCTCACCACATGCTTATTAAAGTTCTTCAGCTCTGGAGGGCCCTAAGCACATTCCCAACATATCAAGAAAAGGATGAGGATGTTAAGAGGATGAGGACCCATCTCCAGTTGAGTACATACCCTCAGCAGCTCCGGGCAGCCACTACCAATACCTGTTCATCTGCCCTCAGAGGATGATCATGTTTATGGCTGGAGAAGACCATACCATCGCCTGCTCCAATTCCTTGCCTGATAAAAGCCCTATTTTGGTGCATGTAATCCCACAGTGATTCTCCTCTTGAGTGATCTGTTGAATTGGGTCCAGCCCATACATATCACTTTCCAGTCAAATCCTGTTTTCAGTAGTTTGGGGTAGCTGCTTTCACTTCTGTTAGTTGACAGTAGTTGCAGGAAGGTGGACTTGATGTGCTTGTTCTTTGACCGGTATGAGGTTGCCCTGTTTTACTGCACTTTTTCAGAAAACTAAACAAATTAAACAAACCACCACTTCGCGGGTTAGTGTTTGCTCCTCGGCTTTTATCTCAGATGGCAGGCTTGGTTTTATAGTGTGCTACAAATACCATAATTAATTGCAGTACTAGGGTGGGTTTTTTTACTCCTTTTTTTTTTTTTTTTCTTTCACCAAGACTCTTATAACTGTGCAGAAAGAAGAGTCAGAGTTTCTATTCTTCTTGCTGAAATAAGGAAATACTCATTTCATTGCCAGAGGTGCCTTGTAATGTCTTTTTAGGTGTCTTCAGTAAAGGTCTTTTGGGCTCCTGTAAGTTAAAGAAAATGTACAAGCTGCCACTTTTATGCTTTCTGGGAGAGGGGAAGGGATATTTGATAGAGACTTTGCTATTAAATTCTGTCTGTTGCTGCCTTATGGGAACTTGAAGCATATTCACTATAAAATGCAGGTTGCTTTAGTCCATCACTCCCACTGATGCTGCCTTCCCTCCCTTCTGTAAGTAAAAAAGGAGCAAATAAATCCAGTAACCCTGTCATAACCTCGTTCTTAATGCCAGCTCAGGCACAGTTAATTTGACTGTTGGCCAATAAATATATAAATATATCACCCCCCCTAAATGCAGAGGAGGCCTGTCAAACTTCAGCCTCGTTGGCTAAACACCTGAAGGGGAAAAATGACTTGAAAGAACCTAATTCAAAAAATCCTTTAGGCCACACTGTTGCATCTTGCAAGCCAGTAAAGATGCAGACAGCTATGAAGAGAAAGACATCAATAAATAATCAGGGATCTTAGACTTTTAAATGGGAATCTGAGCATTGCAACCCAAAGGTAAATTGAATCTTTTCCCCATCTTCCTAGCAGGTGCTCATGCCTGTGTAAGCTATAAAACTTTGCTCATTGTAAATGTAGCTTGCCCTTTCGACAGGCATTTTTACATGGAAATGGAAAGTCTTAGCTTGAGACTGCTCCAAGGCATCTGTGCCTGCAGCAACTTCTGTTTTATATTTTACAAAGGCTATTTTTTTTTTTTCTTCACCTTTTCTTTTCCTCTTTCCCTTTGCCGAGGGATACCTGAATCCTACTTAAACATTTTTCTGTGGTAAACAGCTTAAAAGGAGTGAGTTCTGCAACACGCAGCCAGCCAGTGGGGAGGACCCTTGCCACAGTGGCATTAAAGGTGAGATAAGCTGTGGCAATTGGTGATGGAATGGACTTTATCTTTTACTTCTCCTCCAGACAAAACTGCAGAACACACTAAGTCTATCCATAGACGATTAACTGAAAGATGTTTGAAGCCTGTCTTGTCAGTTAATTAGCATTTATTAACCATTCAGATGCAGGTAGTGCCCTGGGTAGGTAGCACAGCTTTGGCCATGATACTGGACAGATGTCTGTCTTACAGACTGTCAGAAGATGAAGGCTATTCTGCCTATGAGTTACCCGTAACTGCAGTATAATATATAATATTATACTGAAACAATGCTCTTTCGATTGCAAATATTTGGAGGAGGTGCCTTTGCAAGCTCATGATGCAGAGTTGGACTACTACAGGGTGGGAAACTGGGCAGGACACTGGTTCATCCTAACCCCTCCAGTGCTGAAAGAGTCGTCTGATGTATGCATGTGTCTGTTAAAATCCCAACTGAAGCTGCAGGAACAAGGCAGCATAGAGCCTGCACCCCTCCTACCACACACACTAGTTGTCTCCACTAGGTGTTAACTCTGAAGCCTAATGATCTACTTTTGAGGATGACCTCACTATTTTGTAGCAAAAAGTTTTCGTGCAATGTAGGTAGACACTGAGATTAAGGGTAGGTCATAAACAAAGTTCAGAGTTATCTCATGTCAAATCCCAATTTACAAGCCAAAAACTTGATCCTTCACAGTGAAAGGCTAAACATGACCTTTAAATAAGTGGCTTTCCCTATGCTACAATGAGAGCTTATAGCCTGTAATTAAATGCTGTTAATCCTCTCATCATTACTGCCAAGGAAATCTACATTTATTCCTTGACAGCAGGAGTCTGTCAGCTACTGCTGACTCCTCCTTACATTCTGACCTGATGAGAAAGAGTAACACCAGTTCAGAAATACTGCTGGAGGGCTGACCCTGGTTTCACCCACAGAAGGACTTTGTGTGTGATGAGAGAAACCTGTCCTGTAACATCAATGAAGATATTCTGCTCAAAGCCTTCACTAAGGTTCAAACACAAACCTGAACAAGGGATGACTCGAGTTGGTTTCTTCAATTCATATTGAGCTAGAACCCAGCCTTTTTTAGATCAAAGCCAAATCCATAATTTTCCCAAGGTCAGAATGATCTGAATCCTCTTTTAGCATCATATTTATAGTTGCTTGTGGTTTTTTTGTCTGTTTTAACCATCTTGTAAGTCTGGTATGCTTAATAAGGGCTTTTTTTTGAGGAAGGACTGGGTAAGAATGAAAGAAGCCACCATTTTTGCCCACCCCAGCACTGTGAACCCCAACATCCCACACAACTCCTCTGGGAAACCCCCTGAGGCAGTCTGTTTTCTTACTGTGCAAAAAGGTATTGCAGAAAAACATGAAAGTAAAAATCCCTGTGGGCTACTATGTGAAGTTACCACTACCTGACATCAACTCTGCTTCAGAGAGCCCTGACCCATGAGCTGTTGAAGGCAGTGAAGGCAGTCTGAGTAGCACAACACACTTATCCTTTTCTTATACTCATTCCTATTGGGCTGTTGCTGACCATCATTGGAGAATAAGGGTTTGGACTAAGTGGGGCTTTTATATGTGGTATTGATGTTATCATGCTTGCATGTAAGCACCCACAGAAGTTCAAAGATTCAAGCTTGATAGACTCTTTCCTTGTCTACTTCTGACATATTACCTCAATATAAGTTGCCTGAAGAACCAGTCAGCAAACCACAAACCCAGCCATTATGTTTCTCCAGGCCTCCCCTTCCCACCCATGACCTTCTGTCAAGGTTTTAGAGGCTGGCCACTAGATGAAAAACAGATGCTCTCTATTAGCCCTGCTCCCCTCCCAAAGGGGCAGAGAAAGGGAATAAGGGAGAGAGACTTATGGGTTGGAAAACTGAAATGGTTTTAATGGAAATAGTAACAATAAAACTGAATATACACAAATAGATAGAAAACCTGTATTGAGACCAACCCTCCTGATGGCAATTATGTCACTGTCACCACTGATGCTGTGGAGCAGGCACTGGGAGAGTCCCATACAGGACTCAGTGGCAGATGGGAACCAGATTCAGGAGCCGAATTCAGGAACACACAAATTGGGACTGAAGGCAAAACAGACGGAGTCCTCAGATGCCCAGCATTGAAGAAGGTGCTGGACCCTTGTGACCCCTCAGCTTTATACTGGACATGACGCACATGGGCTGGAAACCTCAGTGGTCATTTTTGGGTCACCTGTCCTGGCTGCTCCTCCCCACAGGTGCCACCTTTTACTTTCTGCACCCCCAGTGTGGTGCAGAAGAGCCAGCAGTGGCCTTGGTCTG
>JANHFX010005700.1:113276-126475 GCA_027560015.1 Chloroceryle amazona
CCGTGAACTTCAGAAAGTGCAGGGACTGAGAAGAGGCTGAGCTGAGAAATGGCATCACTGAACAGAATGAGCTCTGGCCTAGCTCAGACCAGGACACAGTCTCCTCTCTTTGCAATGACCCATTCACTTCCCATACAGCCGTGGCTTGGGACTCCACATGCGTTAAGTCCCCAAGTGAGCAGCAAGCAGCAGGAACAGATGAATGTTTAAAACACGCCGATTCTATTTTCATGCAAATGTCCTTAGTGATAACAAAGAAATGAAAAGCAATATCCAGTATAATGGAGGTGCAAGCAGAACTGTTTCTGAAAGTAGACTGTTTTTCAAAGTTTTCCATTAGGTGCCCGCTCCTTAAATACTCTCTGAGCACAGAGCTCTTCCCCACCTGAGGAGCCTGCCTGATCCATATGCATGATGGATCTCTAGCAAGAGATGCAATCTACAGATCTGCGTCTCATTTGCACTTACTGTGGCCTGGTGAGCGTCAGCAAGGAGGCAGTGCTGGGCGAGAACATGCCGCGGATTGCTCATGAGCATCAAATGGAGCAAAATATCCTTGGCATAAAGCGAGCCAGATTTGCGAGACGGCAAAACACGGATGCGATTGAGGCCAAATGTGGCTGTTTGTCATTTCCCCTGTCAGCCAGTGAACCTTTGCAGAGGCAAAGAGGTTTTTTTCCCCACTTTGCTTTGAGAATATTCCTTCTGGAAGCTGCTCCAAGAGCGGGTATCTATACAGAGGGGTGAGCATTGCCTTAGCCATATCACAGTAAAGACAAAGCCTCTGTTAGGACTGCCTGAGACTGTGAAATGGGATCATACAACTGAGTCACCATGAAAGTGGCCAAATATTTATAAGATGGCAACACCATCAGGTTCTGGTCCATGTGCATTGCCAAGCTCACTGTATGCGAGAAGGCTTTGGGCATCAGTCTTCATGGGGCTGACTGTCTGAGTCTGTGTATGCAGACACTTGTAAATTCAGCCACTGGCATAGCAAGGGAAAAATCAGATTATTCCATATTCTTTCAATCGCTCCAGTCACTTGAAGTGTATTAGTTTCATGGGTCTGAAGTACTCACCATGGCACCTGAAATGCTGCACACACATGTGATGGTCTGAGGTGTCCATGGGTCATTGTGAAACACTTCTGTCATGAACTGGTCCCTAACACAGGCAGCAGGTATGGTCTTGGAACTGGAGGAACTTGAACCATGAATCAGTGCACCTTTTTGTGTGTGTGTGCAGTGACAATAAAAAGGTCCTTCAGTTCTACATCAAAGTAGCTATTGGTGGAGTTTTGACTAGTAATTACATTTATCACAAGTGTTTCACTGATACATAATATTTATTTCCGTTACTGCAGTTCTTAGCCTGAATGACAGAGTCATTTTGGTTGGAGAAGACCTTTCAGATCATTAAGTCCAACCATTAACCCAGCATTGCCAGGGCACCACTGACCCCTGGCCCTCAGCACCACAGCTCCACAGCTTTAAAACCCCTCCAGGCATCACGGGGACTCCACCACTGCCCTGGGCAGCCTGGGACAGACCTTCACAGCCCTCAAGGGTAAGAAATTGTTCCTCATGTCCAACCTAAACCTCCCCTGGCGCAACTTGAGGCTGTTTCCTTTTGTCCTGTCACTTGTTATATGGGAGAACAGTCTGACCGTCATCACTCTACAACCTCCTCTCAGGGCATCACAGAGAGCCAGAAGGTCTCCCCTGAGCCTTCTTTGCTCCAGGCTCAACAAGCCCAGGTCCCTCAGCTGCTCCTCACAAGACTTGTTCTCTAGACCCTTCACCAGCTTTGTTATTCTTTGTTCCTCCATCAAGTCTCATCCCCTTCCTCAAGGGCACGATAGCTGTAGTTCCCCACTTTGCCTTTGTTTTGAGAGGACATCGCTGCTCTCATACCCTTTATTTTTTGTTCAGTTTTTTACACTTAAAAGATGCAGAGTTGGTGTTTTGACCATAACTTGATTGAAGCAACAGAGGATGTTGTCCTCATTTACACTCTTGGCACAGGAGGGTCAGAACATGGCACAGGGCAAAAAGACACAGAGAGAATGGACTTCTCTAGTCCAAAGAAATTCTCTTAATTGCATCCTGAAAGCATCCCTACATGCTCTTATTTGTGTCTGCAGCAAGCAAACATCTACGTGGATGCAGACAGCAGACCTGCGCTTCTCAAAGGTGGTGTCCCCCACAGGGAATTGCTGCCGGCCTCTGGGCCCCAGCAGAGTTTGACTGCATCAGAGAGAAAGCCTAAAGAGCTCTCTGCCTCCCCTTGAAACTTCTTAGGAGATTCTCTTTCAGAGGAGAATCACCTCTCCATCTGCTTCTGCAGCTTCCCTAGTCTGCATTTTGCACTGCAAGAGGCAAGGACTATTTCCCGGTGCTGGGTGTGAAACCCTAGAGGCTATGAGATAATTTTCAATGTAAATGTGACCTCATCATGATTGCTCACATTAAGGATCCCTGTACTTTGCAAGTCATCCTAATAAATTCACTTATCTGCCTGAGGAGGAGAGTCATACATCCTGAAGAACGGCCACAAATCTGGTCTCTAACCTCCACCTTCACAGACTCCTGGAAAATCCTCCTACCCTTTGCGTGTGCTCCATTGTGGAACTCAGTGTCGTGAGATAATTTTAGACAGAGACTGTTAGAAGTACCTAAGAAACCAACCTACAGGAACTAAGCCCTGTACATTACATCAACGCTCAGATCAAGCTACAACCCAAAATGTCAGAAACTACTTTTGGGGAGTAGGAGTTCCTTGATTTATGAGGTTGGGAATGTATCTTCTTCTAGCTGAAGTTTGAGGGTTTCTTTCTTGCTGTGGGAAATGGGGTTTTTAATGGGATTCCTGTTGCTGTGTGAGCAGGGGGCTCTCTTTCCTAGTTCAGGTTCACATCTGGGATACTGCTGACCCGCCATAGGTGACTGTCCAATCTTGATTTCTGGCAACTGAATAATTCAAAAGCAATTTACCTGCATTTTCAGGAGTGTTCAGGGAAGTCACTCGATGACTTTTTATAGCTCATATTCTATGGTATCGGGGCAGACCTACTCCTTGTTCCACTTAGTTGATTGATGAGTCTCAAAATCTCAGAAGAATCATAAATTCCAGAGACAAATAATGATGCATTAGAAAAACAGAGATCAATACAATCACTGTTTATTATTTGCTGTTCACTAGTTTATCTAATGTTCCTTTAACAGGCATTGAGTCAGATTCCAGTTACACTACTATATTTTCAGGACTGATTGTGTATTATACAGAGGGTGCAGCCACTCTGAACAATTCGTAATTGACTGACTGAAGGAAAACCTGTTTCCAGGCATTTCCAGGTGAAAATTTATCAGAGAAACAGAATCCTACGAATCAGCATTAAGTAATGAACAAGGGAAAAGGGCAAATATATCAGACCTGCTGCAAATGAAAAGTAATTGCCAACATCAGCATCAGCCAAGTTTTAACTAGTTTTCAGCTTTTTTATTTTTTTTTTCTTTTATCCAAACCTTGGAGAAGAAAATAATGGGAATCTTTCTTTCGATGTCTCCATCCCTGTATCAGGAGTTTTTTTACTGCAAAGTTTTCCTCTCCAGCACAAATTGGCATGCAGTGTATGTTCTCCACAAAGCGCTTAAAAGAGAAGGTAATTCAGCTGTTTTACTTTCCTGCCTAGTGGGAGCTCTGCTCAGCGCTCAGAAATGTATGCAAGTGTGTGACTAATGTACAGCAAAAAGACTCAGGATGGAGCCACTTTATTCATTGTTTGTTATTGTTCTTTGTTGCTCAGTGTTTTGTAAATCCCCCTGGTTATGGAGACGTTTTTATTAGAGAATACATTTTTGAAAATGGGGTTCCGCAAAAATGAAATTTCAGAGGTGTGTGTCTCAGCATTGATTTTTCTATTTGTAATAACACACTATAGCATATCTTGTTTTATATCAAGAGGATAAAATGTCCCTAACACAGTGATCGCCATTCTGTGGTAATGGATAAAGCCTGTTTATGAGATGTCATTTATTCCACAATAGACAGTAAATAAAAGCCATTTCAAGCTTCGGTTAAATCAAAGCTTGTTCGGGATTTCAGCAGATTTGCAAATTACCTTTGGGACCATTTTCAGTTTCAGTTGTTTTCCCACATGCTATTGACTATCCATGTTTTACTATAAATACTACTTCTTGCTCACTCTCTCTCTGTCTCACACCAAACCCTTGGATTGTAGAGTGATTTGTAAAGACAAGCAGATAAAGTAAATACACAGTACTGTATTAAAATTCCTTTCCCATCAATGTAACAGAAATAAAACCACAAGTTTTGATGGCAGACTGAAAGCCAAAAAGGACAACCTGGACACAGATCTCTGGAAAGTCTAGAGATCTTTGTGTGATCTTACGAAGGCTCCAAAAGAGGTACAGGAGAAACAGAGGATTTTGTCCAAAAAGTACCTACAAAAAACTTCCTCATATCAGCCACTTTGGCTTTGCCATTTACTGCTGACACTGGACATAGTCATAAGAGGGTGCTGGGACCACCACATTCCTTTCTTGTTCTGCTTTGTAGATGGAAGAGTTAACATCAGCATGCAAAGGATTGAGCATCCCTGACCTCTGGACTCAGAAACTACCTCAGTGGCCTGAAATCATCTCACAAAAAAGAGTTTAATCAGAATATCAGACGTATGGTACTTTATAAACACTGAGACAGGGACAGCAAGTGTTTGGGGAGGTTTCTTTCTTAAGTAAAATGGTTTACTTGTGAAGAAATGTAGTTTTGGGTCAACCAAAACTTTCTGGAAATTCAGAGTCAATGTACTGCTCTTACCTAATTGGCAAGAATAAAAATGGTTCATGTCACAGTGTTTGAAACAAAAAGGCTTCGTCTCTTCTCTGTTAGGTTTGCAGGAGGTATAAATGAGCATGTAGAAGGACAGATGACTTGCAGCCCATTAGATAGGGTATGGACTGATTGGCATCAAATGCCATCTCCACCTATACTTTTACTTTGCTTTTGTCATAAAATCTTCCAAAGAAGCAAGATATTCTGTTTAAAAGTCTTTGAAATGTCTCATTTGACCTAAAGACCTACATTTCTGAACCACTGAATATTCTGAAACGTTCAGGATGGGAGCTATACTCCCACAAATTCATTCCTTGCTTTTAAGAGTTGAGTAAAAAAATCAATTATTCACAAAAAGTATCTTTATGAATTGTTTTGTTCCTTGAAGATATTTCTTGTTAGTTGTTCCTGCATTCATTTTACTATCATCTTTTAAAATGGTGGTGGCTGTCAGTAAAGGGACTACTGACACTATTTTACTCAACAGCAGTGATCGGGAAGCAAAAAGACTGAGCCCTATTTAGGACCTTGGTTGGACAGTGGCACAGATTTCAGCTCTGACCACTTCCAGCTATGGAGATTTGGAGCCACAGTCTTTACTGTAGACCTTAGAGGCCCCTGAGGTAGTCCTCAGAGATGCTCATCCTCAAATTTTAATCCAAACATGCTGGAATCCCACACAGAGGGACAAATCTATTTTCACCTCTGTAACCACTAGAGAAATAATATTGCCACAGGAAAGAGAGCCAGATTCCCTTCTAGCTCTTATCCTACTGAGAAAGAGTCACACGAAACCATTAACTGAAATAACTCAACCATGGAGAGAAAACTCAGACCCATCATTCTATATGCATTAATGTGAATGCCATGTTGTGGCTGAGAAAAGAAAGAAAAAAGATCCTCTCCTCCCTGTAGGACACTACGTTGAGGATCAGCAATTAGACAGACAGTTTTGATGCATGTGAATGATCTGCTCTTTTTAGAAGTGGGTCTGCAATGTCCTAACGGTTGTCCTCTGTGTCTTGGGTGCCTTCGATAGAGAAAATCCAAAAGGGAAGAACTGAATTGATCAGGACAAAAAAGGTTAACAAGTTCTTTAGGCTACCAAGAACCATATTTCATAGCAATTTCCCACTGTCTGGATTTGAAGAAGCATGGTGTTCTGTCCTTTAACTGGAATTTGACCAAAATTTGTGGGGAACAAGGCAGGAAAATTGGTTTCAAAGGCCTTCCTTTGATGATACTCCAGAAGAGTCTTTGAAATCCACATGATGATACACGCTTGTGTTATAGACTGAGACACAGCAGTAAACTCCTAGGCAGATTTCCAATGGAAAACCTTCCTGTGTTTCAGTGGAATTTCATTGAAAATGAGCTTGTTCTCTCAGAAATATTTCTGCTCAGAAGAATCTGGGATTTTATTTTTTTTTTTAATCATTGCTGGGATTTTTCCAGATCCCTTCTGATGGATGACAGCTT
Organism: Chloroceryle amazona; assembly: GCA_027560015.1. Classification (NCBI taxonomy): domain Eukaryota; kingdom Metazoa; phylum Chordata; class Aves; order Coraciiformes; family Cerylidae; genus Chloroceryle; species Chloroceryle amazona. Next base: position 119,613 of record JANHFX010005700.1, read on the forward strand.
TGAACAGAATCCTTCTGATAGTTCCCAAACTGGTGATTTTTGAAAGGTGTCAAATTTTCACCAGAATCCAAATTTTATTTCCAAACAAACTCACTTTGAAGTGCCATAACATCTCAGGTGATAGAAAGGACAAAGCTCACATAGCCCCAAAGCTCAATGTCCTTTGAAACATCTTCATACGTGTGCAACTTTTAATGCACGAGTGATTTCCATGAAGCCACTGAAGCCACCAGGCTCTCTGCTTCAAAGGAGTTGTGTTTCTAGTAAACGATTTTCAGATATTCATGGAATTATTTGCAGTTTCTGGAGTTTCCCTCCAGATTTCAAGAATGTTGGAGCAAATGGTTGCTTTACCTAGAATTTGGACCAAGAATATTTTTTTTACTATTAGTTACTCTTTTTCTAATATTTTTAAGATGTCAATTGTCTCGTCAGGGAGCAAACATGGCACTGAGTCACCTAAGGAGCTGCTCACACACAGAGCTATTATTTTATAAATAATTCATTAAAAACAAACAAACAATGAAACCAAACCAAACCAACCAACCAAAGAACCCCCCGCCCAAAACTCCAACCAAACCAACCAAAAAACAAAACAAAACAAAACCCCACCAAAAAAAACAACCACAAAACCCCAAACAAACAAACAAAAACCACCAACCAACCAAAAAAAGCCACCAAAATTGACCAGCTGATCTGATATTTCTAACAGAAAGGTTTATATTGTAGAATTCCATTAGGTACAGCAGATATCTACATTCTGCATTACATGATGATTACACTGACTCTCAGTGTTGCTCTGATGCAGAGAAGCACTCAAGAGGAAGATAAAAAAAAAGCACTTCTGGATATGGCACCAGCATACTGAATGGAGGGCTAATTTCTTTACAGTATTGCCTGAAAGTACTGTTACAGTTAAAGTTGTGTCAGCACTTTCATTAGAAACCTGGTTTTGATTTATAACACCGGCTGCAAAAAATTTGCTGCTGGCTGAAATCCAGTGTAAGGTCTCTGGCCAGGGGAAACGTTTTAAACATTTTTTTGGAAGCTTGTTTGAAACAAGTTCTATTATACCAACGTTACACAGAAGCTCTCCTTAGATTTTTCGGGGTGAAACTAGATTTATTTTATTTTATTTTTTTTTAAATGAACAGAACGAAAGGGTTATTTTGAGAGATCATTTTAATTCTTTTAAGTTATATTTTTTGACATTTTAAAATACTACCTTAGGATTTTATCTTTTTTTCTCACCAGAAACACCAGGTATTGCATTAAGGTGTACCACTAAAACTAACCAATATTTAAGGCAGATCATCAGCGAACACACGTTTTGGTGTAAGTGTTCCCAGCCCATTACACCGGACTCCGTTAGGTTAATGTGCATTTAAAACATGTTATGAAACCGTGCTCGGCGGCTCTGCTGTTCCTACTTTATCAGCCTGGCATTAGCAAACCTGAGCAGTATCCCTGTTACACACTGTTGTTTAGATTAATTTAGTGCTGGTGAGTGGTGTCAGGCTGACAGCAGCGGGGATGAGAGACCATTCATCACCTGGACTGTTACGATGCAGCAGCTCCCTCTTCCCACAGCCGCTGCCTGGAGGCACCACATTGAGCAACAAGAGCGTAACTCAACCCTGTGTCCATCCAGCCTCTGGCCCCTCGGTGAGGGAAACCGGCCTGGACTGCAATTAAACCATTCCTGATGCAGATAATCACCAGAAAAAAAAACAACTCAGAATGACCACTGCAGGCTGCAGAGCCAGTGTTGACACTGAAGTAGAAGTCACCATAACCTACTGCACCTTCTGCTATTGATCTGTGCAACCCATGCTGGTGGGGGTCTAGCACTAGGAATACCTTGCTGTCTATGGAATTATTTAAGTTACTCTCTGGCATTATTTTCTATTCAAGAGAGGTAGAAAATCCATATTTCACCCTTCATCTAGGTGACTTAACAGTGAACACAACAGAAGTTGTAGAGAACCTGTGAGATTTTGGGATTAAGTCTGTTCCTTCCCTCCTCATCCAGGCATTTTCCCCTAAATGACTCTCCAAAGCAATGAATGCATCATCTAGCACAAATGGAAATCCTGTTGTTTGGTGCACAGCCATATCATTCTATTTGATAGTCTAATGATAAAGACTACATGGCAAATTAGAATCAGAACGAATCATAGAATGGCCTAGGTTGGAAGGGACCTTACAGATCATCTAATCCAACCTCCCTGTCATGGGCAGGGATACCTCTCAACTAGATCAGGGTACACAAGGCTCTGTCCAGCTTGGCATTGAATGCCTCCAGGGAGGGGGCAGCCACAAGGTCTCTGGGCAATTTATTCCAACGTCTTGCCACCCTCGTGCTGAAGAATTTCTTCCTAAAATCTAATCTAATCTATTCTCCTTCAATTTAAACTCATTTCCCCTTGTCCTATCAGTCAATGCCCTTGTAAAAAGTCCCTCCCCAGCCTTTCTGTAGGTTCCTTTCAGATATTGGAAGGCAGCTATGAGGTCCTTAAGGAGGAAGGACAACACCAGGTGTGGAAACTTGGTCACTATGCTGTCAGAACATACCTTGGCCCCGCTGTGACCAAAGAATCAGTCCTCAGACACTTTCCAAGCATGACTTGAGACTTAGGGTGGTCAAGGGATGCTTCCAAGCTAGTATTTTGGACAGGGCAGCCCTGCTTTGGATGATGAGATCAAGAGCATGTTTTCAGGTCATATCATGCCAGCTATCCACAGTGCCAGCCAGCAGCTCCAGCCACTTTTACCTTAACATACAGTCATTTATTACACACTGGGGACTATGGATTAAGAAATAGGAGCACGCTGCCTTGTCCACCAGATTCTTGCACCTGGTGTCCTGATGCACCGCAGAAGATGAACCTATTCTGGGGTAAATAGCTTCATGCTATTAGGTAGACATGGTGATTTTTGGGACAGGTACTTTATCTTGCAGGGAGTACATGTTTCACCTGGCATGAGGGTATGCTAATGTCAGCTGGAAACTAGAGATGTTATAATAGAAGTAAACTAGCAGAATCTGTCAAAGTATTTTTGCAAAATACTACATAATAAGTATAAGTATTCTTGAAGATGACATGAGAAGTTTAGTGCCCTGCTTACCGATGTTGTGATGAATAAAAATTCGGAGAAGACGAAGAGGTAAATTTGTGCCCATCACCTTCAAGGGTCCTAGGGATCTCTTGGGGCAGGGGATGGTGCTGGGAGTCCTGGAGGAGCTCTGAGTGATGGGTTTTTCCAAGGCTGAGGGCACCTGGCTCTGGGACCGGGGCTCAACATGAGGATGACTGGAGCAGCAGCTCTGTAAGGCATGTACAGACAGACACCTTCTCCTCTTGCCTGTGAAAACACCCCGCTGCACACCCCCATCACCAGGCACACCCGAGGGGGTCCAGTGCTGCCCACCCTGCTGTGCACAGGCAGACAAAACACACCCGGCTTCCCCAGCACAGCTGCACTATTGGGGCTTTTTTAATGCCACAGCTCATGTAAATAAAATCCTTTTACTGTAAATCTTAATTAAGGGAATGATTGTTTCTGGCCATCACTTGAAAGGCAAATGTTTTAATTGGTTCTGATGTCTTTTCCTGCGAAAGCTTTTTTTCCCAGAAGCCATATATCCCAGGGAGATTGCTTTCCTTTGCTGCCTGTCCTGTAAGGGTCCAGCAGTGGTGGGGAGAGGAGCTGGTTTAAGGGGCTATCGAGTGAAACGCACATGAGTTAAAGAGCAGGAGCCATTTAAGATCCCGAAGTGTCATTAGCAGTAACATGTCACATAAAATGAGGTGCAGATTTCCATTTTCATTTGAACTTCAGGTGTTTAGTAATCCAGAAGCTTTATTTAAGGACTGACCTTTAACCTGGCCTGTCATTCCAATTGCAAGGAGTTGATGGCCACTGGGAATCAATGGGCAGCATGAAGGTCACTTCCTAGAAAAACTGTGGCTATCAATGTGTCAGTTCCAATGAAGTATTATAACAAAGCAGGCGAAGAGCCTATCTGGGTCTACAAGGCACCAGCTTGATCTCAGGCTGCCTCCCTCCCCATCTTCAGCTATTTTGTAAAGACAAACAGAAATAAGCTGCTGTTTAACGGTACGTGTTTCTGAAGGCAGGCAGTGTTTTCAGTTCTGTGGGTGGCACAAGGACGGGTGGTTAGAAATTCAACACTCACCCATCTGGATGCCAGAGGACTCCCCCTTATTGCTCCACACCACGCACTGCAGCAGAGCCCATGATAGAGCTACTGATCCTGTGAGACCTGGGCAACCTCTTCTGGCATGGCCATGCAATGCCATGGCCATGCAACACTTCCTTGGTGCTGTCCAGGAGTCAGCTCAACTCTCTGGGCAAAGATCTAGCTGTCTGCAGCATCTCCAGGGTGGACATGAAGATCACTGTGCATGATCAGAGGGAGGACTGAGAGGGGAACGTATGTGTGCATGGGGACAGGGCAGGAGTGCTGGGGTGGTGTTACGGTCACGCTGAGCTCAGTACACTTCCCTGGGCATGAAAAAGCCACATCAAAGTTGTGGTCATCCCGACCTGATAACACTGCTGTGACAAAAATAAACATTTTCTAAAACAAAAATTCGCTTTAGAGGTTGGCGCAGAGATTCATGTTTGTGTCCGGGACAAAATCTGTGGCGTCTGTGCAGGGAATCCTGTTTGTAATCTTGTAAAAACTGAGTTATTTTGATTTCTACTGCAATCTTAGAACTTTAAGCTTTTAGGAGCAGGTCTCCAAGATAAGTCAGACCCCCAGCTCCTGCTGTGTGCAACAGGCATTGGATGGCCAGTACCTTGAGGGTCTGGCCTGGTGAAAAGTGGGCCTAAATCCACATAACTATCATGAAGCTCAGTGGAGCTCCCACCATTAGAGCTGGTAAACCAAATCCCACCCAAGGGACAAGAAAAGAGCTGATAGAATGGACACTGCAGATTGCCCCAGGCACACACATCATCCTGCCCCATCCCAGTACTGTGTGGAGAGGAGATGTTGCCCCTCTCCACCTGCTGCCTGCTCCTGACTGGTGAACGTTTTGACTTGTAGGGTCAAGGAAGAACTTCAGCATCAGTTAAAAATCTCTCAAAAGTGCCATGTATTTGTGCTGGGTTTTCAGCTTGCAACTCTCTTCAGCAATCTGTCTCCAGGGGTTGGGAAATTCCCCAATAGGAAAAGTCCTTGAAAAGCCCTTTGAAAGACCTTTATAATCATTAATAATCATAATAATTTATTACTGTCCTTTTTGTACTCCTAAAAAGTTCACAAGATCTTCATTAATTTATAATATTTTGGAGGGATAAACCCTTTCCCTGGAAGTCTTGAGGAAAATAATTTTCACTTGAATCTCACTTCCAGTCATAGCATCTGGAAAAAAGGGATCTTGATATTGTTGAGCCTGGTGTTTGTATATTAAATATCTGTTTAGATGCTCTCTGTGTATGTGTTAAATATCTGTTTATATCACTGAGTGTATATATATATATATTTATATATGTATCACTGCAGACCCTCTGTGCAGAATGAATAAGTCTACACCTGTCTCTCATACGGGTATGAAATCCTCTGTAAAAGGTCAACCTGACAGAAATTAATGAATCCCTGAACAAAATCAAATTTCAACTTTGAATTAAAACCCGAGAAACATGACAGAAAAGAACAACCAAAGGTTTGTATTTCATGTAACAGAGTGTAGATATGAACTGGAACAGGATCAGAAAAGGCTGTTAGAGCATTTCCTCTAACATTAACAAGATAATAAACCCTGTGCAAAAGTGACAAAAATACACTAATGTCGTGAAGAGGCAGGGCAGCTTCCTAAAAATGTGGTTGACATAACTCATTGGTGTCCAGTTTAAACACAAAAAGTGGAGCTTGAATACACATGGAGTCCACTTACCCATGATCTTGTGCCTTCCCCCTCACTCCATCAGCCTCTTTCAGTCACTGAAGAAAGGTGTAGAGCATCTTTAGGAATTTAAATAGGTGAGTCAGATCACACATGGAGGTAATCTCGTAGAACCATAGAATGTATTGGGTTGGATCTAATCCTAAACTGCCAGGATCTTATTTGTAATTCACAGCACTTTCTTTCAAACTCCTTTATTTCCTTCCTCTTATCCCCATTCTTTGTATTCTGTTATTAAAGAACAGAAAAAATATTTATCATTCAAAGGGCTGCTTTAAAGCTTTCTACACACATCTATCTCACTGCTGGTTATAAATGATCACATGTAGTTTCATTAAGTGGATTTTTAAATGTATTTATTCGCATGCCTTGCCTCTCATTTGCAGGTTGAAATACTGGATACTAAACACAAGAGTGAACAAACAAACAGCAAAATCACAGTTCCTATCTCTGGCACCAAACCCAAGCTATACTGAGATTTTGGTGATCCCAGAATAGATTTAGACCAGCATTGCAGTTCCAGTGCAATTGCATGAAGTGGAGTATATTCCATAAGAGGTCCTGTGAATTTATTTAATTTGCCTTTTTTCAATCTCCCTCCTGTTAAAGGGTCTTCACCTTAGATGTACTTTGCCTAATTTACACGGCGACGGTTCCTCTGCGCACATGACAATAACAAACCCACTAAACTAGAGAGCAAATAAACCATACGGGAGGGGAAAGTCCCGTGTGCTGAGGATGCTGCTACACCAAGGAATCAAGATGATTTGGGCTGGTTATTGTTGTGCTTTTTTTTTTATTATAATCTCCCCCCACCCCCGCCCCCGTTTGGCGCTGCAGATCCCCTCGCCAACAACTGGAAGCCGACCGAGTTTCCCGGCACGAGAGACGCGATGAGAAAAGGCCAGAGGAATTAAGTGGCGG
>JANHFX010005701.1:0-66811 GCA_027560015.1 Chloroceryle amazona
TAATTATATATAAATGTTTATATAATTATATTTATATAATAAATATAAATATAAAATTAAAAAATAAAAGGTAGTAATATTTTTTAACATTTTAATTTGGAAACATTTTGTCAATTTTTTTTCCAAAGCAAAGAAAAAAATTAAATTTAAATCTTTAAGTAACTGAACCTCTGAGAGCAAAAAGAATGGAAGAATTTAGCCCAAATGATTCAGATGGTAAGAAGATAAACCAAAAGATAATTTGGAACCTTATTACACAACACCCTGTACCACTTCAATCTATAAATGTGCCTTCAGCCTCTGGCTATAACAAAGTGAAAGGTGTGTGCAGGAGTTACAGTTCTATTCCTATAGCTGCACTTAGGTGTATGAGTATTATGTGAACTGTCTCAACACCTACCTTACAGACATTCCTACAGAGGACTCATTTTTATTCTTATACAAGAACTCACATTCCTATACCATGTAGAATACAATGCAAAAATAATCAACACATATCTATTGATTTTGTCATTTGTCTGATATTCCTGCTACATCACAAATTTCCTCATAAATTTGCAGAACACAAGCAAAGCTAATTTATTTCCAGCCAAAATCTCTAAATAAAGAGTTTCTAAGATTATGTAAAGTTCCAGATTTCTAAAAACCTGAGATATTCCTGCAGCCTGGGGTCTGTGTTTCTATTTTCTGCATTGCTCCCCTCAAGAACTTTTTGGCTTTCCCTGTTTAGTGTTTTGGTCTGAGAACAACACTCTCGATTTTAATCCAGGAGCTTCAGAATGTATCCAAATATACGAATTGACGAACACAGAACAGAGAAGTCCCACCCATTTCAGATAACAGGACATTTAGGCCTAACAGTTTCCTGTCTTGCTACGACTGGTTGCATGCCACAGACAAGAACATCTCTAAAAAGCTTTGATACTTTGGTACTTTGATACTTTCGAACCCTTTGGTTTCAGCCATTAATTCTTTTCACCTTCATCTGTATCTGCAGAAACATTTTAATTCATTATTAAGTAAAAGCATTAAGGGCTTTTTTTTATTTTTCCAGAGGAATTTCAAATTATTGTCAAAGAATCTGAAAAAAGGATTATATAGTATTCAAAAGTCTATGAAAAAGTAACAAGCTCAGTGCTGCTAATCCACAAGTTTCTAACTTGCACTCCAAACTTGCTCTTCACCTTATGGAAAACTAAGATACTTGAGAAGCTTATTCTGTGAAGGATCAAATTCTTTCAAAGCAGGATATTTAGATTAAGGTGATGATGAAATGGCAAAGATTACAATAATAATAATAATCTAAAGGCAAATGGGAAGGTTTCTTCCAATATGGTCTTTTGGAGCAGTTATTCTTTCAAATCATTCGCAGTCACTGACTTTGGAAACATGTTAAGCAGTCACAATCCCAGCTTTAGCTTAACCTTTGCCTTAACTTAAAGCCTCCTGTCAGAATTCCTACAGTATCAAACTATGAAAAGCAAATGATTTTATTTTCCATAGTCTCTGTTTTGTATTTCAATCCAACTAGCACATGAGGTTTCTAGCTCGTGACTGGTTCTCGTGCATTTGTGTAACACAAGTTTGAAATCTCAGAACAGCATGAAATAGATTTGGGTTTTAATTAACATTTTTTATTCAGAAAAAAAAATTCCTGCCACCCTTGAAAGGTTAACATTTATCTCTAGAGATTGTTGGGGGAAGATAATTGGATTTTTTTTTTTTAAACTGTGTGATTTTTATTATCCATAAAAAGACAGCACTATTCAAAGGGTGAGAAGACAACAGCCTCTGCTTTAATTTACAGCAGTCTACGTTAAAAACGCTCGTTCGTACAACTCTAGAGCCTTATCCTGAGCACTACAGAACAAGTCTGTAAACTGCTTTGAATTGATCTTTTTCTTGCTCATTTGGTTTAAATTAAAAGATCTCAATGACAAAACTATTGCAGATGCAACCTTCATAGAAATGAAGTACTGTGTAGTTTTCTCTTTATTTCTCAATTCAATATTAAATACCAGAACTTGTGAAACATCCATTCCAAGGCTGCGATGTTCTTGGGGAGTTTGGTTTTGGCTTTGTCTCGGTTCAGCATGGGAGGTTGTTCTGCCTGGTGATTGTTTGGGGGTTTTTTAAATGATATGAGGGTGTTTTCACACTATCCCTCAAGAACAGGTAGCAGCATTTGTTACAAACAGCTGAACTCACGGACATCGGCGTAGTGACACAAAACAAATTACACAGCACAACTGCACGAATCCTGCTTAACCAGATTTCACTGACTGACTTTAATTCAGGGTAAAATAATAAAACTCATGTAAGCGACAGTTATTGGCCATCCCAAAGAGCCACGTAACAACATCTAGTCAATAACCTGCCTCTGTCTACTCGCAACATTCCCAATTTCTGAGTAGCTTCAAACAACTGCCATTCAAAAATAACCTGAGAAACATTTCTCTATCCTCTGCTGCCAAAACTGCCCTGCAAAACAGCGTTGGTCCAATGCAAGTCAAGTGATGGTGGCTCAACTCTATCAACAACTGCTTAAAAAAGAGGTATTTGGGGTTTCTAACTGGCAGTGTAAGGAAAAAGAATAAGCAAAAATATTTCAGAAATCAGAATAATTTTTCTTCTATGAAATTTTAATATATTCAGAACTAATGGTAGCATAATTCTGAGAAGTCTGTAGGCCCTCCTGGGTCTGAGGGCCAGCGTAGAGCCAGTGCAGCTGAGGATGACCCTGTCCTGCTGGTGGTAGTGGAGCCAACAGGCTGCCACTTCCACTAGGAATTCTGACTAACTGGGAAATTTAGAGGTCTCCAAGTCACTTGGCACCTTCCCCAACACAGATATCATTTGAAGAGCAACTTAATTGCCTCCTGGATCTTCTTTTTTGTGATCTAAGACCATCTCAATGGGACTGGCTCAGTTTTCTTCAGGTCAAAGAGAAATAGCAGTAGGTGGACTCATTCTTAAAACTCTTCTACAAACGAATCAGATGAAGTAGGAAGAAAAGGATTAATATAGAGATATTATAGTGATTCCCATTTAAAAGCTAATACAGGAAAGTTAGATGAAAAGCTGGGCGGCAAAGCAGGGAGACAGAAGTGGCCATGTGAAAGGACTGTCAGTTCCTGTTAAGAATTCTGATGAGCACAGACTTGCTCCCTTTCCTGGAAAGCTCTATAGGTCCCCTCAGAAATAAAAGGCTACCTCTATAGAAACGATTGCCACCCCTGGCTCGGTAACAAAACCCAATAAAGTAATTAAATCTGCACGAAGCAAACTTTGTCATTCCTAAATAAGGAGACTGTGTTAACTAGAGGGTGAGACTACAATTTGAGTGCAAGTAAGAGAACAGGCAGTGTAACTATAGCTTACCTTAACGAGGAGCCCTAGGTCAAAACAAGTAACTACTCCAACTATGGACAAGAGTTTCAATACAGATGTCTATAGGGTCAGGCACGCTACCTCTTTTAGGCACAGCCAAACCTGTTGTGGGGTTGCAGATAAATCTAACACAAAGATACTTGTTCTCCTTTTATAGAAGTATCAGTGTGCAAGTGTTTGGATAAATCCTCCAAATAAAAAGAGGATTTTACTTTCCAAAGTTGCTAAGGGTCAGAGCTTTAAAGATAAAATCCTCTGGAGGACACAGAGAGAACCACCTTCAGCTCCAGAGAGCAGAGTAACAGGTCAGTGGAAGGAAGCAAACTGCAGGTGCACAAGCTTGTGCAGTACGGTTTGGTAGGTACAGCTGCAGAACAAGCTGGGTTCACAGAGTCCCTTCTACATTTACATTTCAACCATCAGCCATTATAAAAAAAAAAGTGAAATTTTTACCAATAGCACAAATAATAACATCCTAATACCTGTATACACCAGTCCACCCTGGTAGCTTCAGAACTCCAGGGGTTTCACATGAAATCCAGCTCCAGACAAGCAGGATGGGCTTGAACCCAGCAGCCTGAGCTCAAGTCAGCCATAAGCAGAATTTGCAACTCTGCTGCTTTTTGCCAGGAAGCGTCAAATGAGAAAATAAACAGGCAGATACAGAACTAGAATATAGGGGAATACCTTGCAGGTTTGTGGCCTCTTTCTTCAATTCCTATTATAAACAAGCTTCTCACATAAAACCAGTACTTTGGAAAATGAAATTGTATTTGGGAGAATATTCGAGACTACTGCCAGAGGACTGTCAAATACATCTGGGCTACAAATGAATATACGCTGGATCAAAAGTTAACACCCATTTAGCAATCAGATGCATATTTCACGCTTAATGAAGGTCTGAAAAGAAGAGTTCACTTTATTCTGGATGCAGATATCAAAGCAGATCTCACAAAGCAACACAGGCGCATCATCTAAGGATCTTTTTCACATTAAGAATCCTATTAGAAGGAAAACACTAAAAGGTAATTGAATTTCCCTCAGTTATCTTCATCTCTGTCAGCTCCTGCTACAATAACTTACTCTCCAGAGCAGAGATAACTCAATTCTGTCCAGCAAGCATATGTTATGAATCTCCAAAGCAAACTTGTCTAAATCATTCTGGTCTTCTATCAAGGTTGGCTGTGGATATGAACTCTGACAGAAAGCAAACAAATTTATTTTTATCTTTTCAATAATTCATTTCCCCAGGCCTTGATGGAAGAATCTAAAGATATAAATGCTTCCACTAATTCTGGAATTATAAAGACTGGTTGAAAATATTTTATCTGGAAGTTAATGCTATTCTAAACTGTTCAATTCATTATTTTGTTTTAGCAGAAACAAAAGCGGCGTGTTACAGCAGTTTCAGGTTCCTATAGGTATAGAACAACTAAAACTATCACTTCACGCTGTAACTGACATTCTATTTAGAATGGTTTTGACATTTATTCTCATCTTCAATGGAAACATTAACTGCACAAATAACAACAACCAAAGTATACTCTAATTTTTTTTATTTCTTCAAACAACAGTAAGTGCAAATTCTCTATGTGTGTAAGCAAGCTACTGTGATGTAAAAAGTCACATTTTAGGATGGTATAATGACTTCTATAGATCAACGTCACAAGAGAAAGGCGAAGCATAAGACAGCCAAAGGAAAAGACAAACAGAATAGCTACTTCCAGAAGGAGAGCAAAGAAAATACTATATAAGATTCTGGTCAAACTAACACAGACCGTATAATTCTTGTCAGCTTGTGATCGTTTCAGGCTGTTCAATACATATGTAGAAAAAAAAAAGAAGCTTGAAGAATAAGTGAATAATGAAGTGATAAAATCTGTTGCTGCTACTACGCTATTCAGAGTTGTATAATCATGAAGGACCCGTGAGGAACTGGAGGGGGAGCTTGGAAGACCAAGTCATTGTGGTAATAAAACAGCACAGAAACTTCAGAGCAGATAAAAGAAATGTTGGAAAGAATCTAATTTTAGATATAAAATGATGGACTGTGAGTTCACCTTTATCTTCACTCCTCTTTGCCATAACTAGATGGTATTATTGATAACAGACAGCACGGTGAAACCATCCGCTCAGTACAGGACAATCACCGCGCACGCAGGAATCAAGGGAAGAATGATGCCCGCCGTTGTTCAAAACATACATAAAGTAACTCGAGTGCTCTTTGGATGGGAATTTTACAAGAAATTCTCCACCGAAGCACAGTAAGATATTTGCTTTGTTAATGATAGAATTTACACTCTGTGTACACTGTATTACTTCTGTTGAGAATATTTTAGAAGCAGTGCCTCGCAGGAGCTACCATGAAAGTCTGTAAATTCATAATAAACAAGGTAAACATTACTGATTTGTTTTTCATGAATAGGGGAGAGCAACACCATTTCTGATGGGAACACCCACTTTGAAACAGGAAAATTCTTAGCTAGCTAGCTTAGTTTTCATATTATGCACATAAGAAACATGGCAAATGTTTATATAGACAACATAAAAACTGCATAAAAAGATAACGGCATTAGGGGTTCAAAGGAAATTTATGCCGTGCATCAAAAGGATTTTCAAAAGACAAAAAAAAAGCTGGAATGGTTGAGCTGCAGAGAAAGAAGGCTCTAAGGAAATGGCATTCTTCAAGAAGTCTGTTCAAAGAAGGAAAACAGAAAAATATGTCAACTATGACATGTTGATTTCAAAAACAGAAACAAGAAGGCCAAAGGAGTTTGAGGAACATGGGCACGAAAGCATAAAAGACAGTAATAAATTATTTTTCAAACAAATCAGGAGCAGTAAGCCTGTTAAGGTATCTCTGTAGAGCTAATAGAAGATCAAAGGATAGAAAAGAGCTCTTGGAACACAAGGCCACCACAGAGAAGTGCTAGCAGAGAAGCTGTAAAAGAATCCTGACAAGCGGCCAACTGCTAGAACCAGATGCTATTCACTCAGGTGATCTAGAAGAAGTTGGGGAGTGAATGCTGCTGAGCCACTGGCTACCACCTTCTTCCTTAAACTGCCTCAGTGCCCAAAGGGAATATGCCAAATGCACTCTGGAGCACAGCAGGGAACTACATGGGTCTGAATGAGTCTGAAATTTATAATAGACAAATCAGTACCTGTGTTTAAAGCAAAAAGCAAACAATGGAATAAAGCACACTGGCAAGAGTCATCATTGCTTTTGTAAAGGGGAGCCACGCTTCATTAGATTTCTTTCTACAAGCCACTGGAGACACAGACAAGAAAGATCCAGCTCATAAAATCCCCCGTTTCAATGCCAAAAAAATATTCAAAGAAAGGCAGGACACGGTAGAGCATACAGGAACATCTTTATGCTGATAGAAATTGATTAAAGGAAAGGGGGTTAAAAAAAGAGCAGCTAATCTTCAAAGTGGAAGGAAATCACCACATGAAGCCCTCTGTGTTGTTCAATGTATTTAGAAGTGACTGGAGAGTGGAAGAGGTGTCAAAGCTGATAGCAAGGCGGTAAAAACAACAATCCAACATGAAAAATGCTAATAAAGTGACTGGGAAATAGACCAACGGGAGAAATCCATATAGAGAGCTGCGTATCTTTGTGCAAAACTTGTGATCTCTGCGGAAGCATCCCTATATAATTGACCTGGATTGTGCTAACATCCCAAACAATTTTGGGCTTTGAATGCTCTAAACAGAAGTTCAATTTATTCAAGTTTACTGCCAAACTGTTTCTTGTTCGGGACAACTGGCAGAGCCCGTGGCTCTGTAACACCCTTAAACCTAAGAGAGGTTCATCTGAGTGTTTGAGCAACTCCCATCACAAGCGATCGGTGCCGAAGAATTACCTGTGGCGAGTGGAGCTTACCTATATAAATCCTGCACATATTAATGACACCAGACACGCACAATCTGTACTTGTTTCCCTAACACATGACCACTTAGAAATAACCCACCAAGTCATTGCTGTGGAAGAGGATAGATGACTATATTTTACTCACTTCTTCCTGTGTATAATTTTACTTTAGGAGTTATTCCTTCTAAGACAGCGAGTAAAAAGTTTAACACCTAGATTTTGTAATTAAAAAAGAAAAAAAAACAACAAGCACAAAGCAATCCTGTTAAAGCCCTGTTTAGACATTGCCTTATTTTATGTTGATGAATCTTGTAAGCAGGCACTAATTGTTATTCTGGGTTTTATGGCTAGCTAGCAAGCTAAAGAAATAAATAAAACAAACCCCACCCTGACAGCCTTACGATTACAGATTACACAACAAAAAACCCCACCAAAGTTAAGGTAGACTGCCATAACAAAAGATCAGTTCAAAAAGGAATGTCTGTTCCCAGTCTAGCAGAAGGCAGCCCACAGCAGAAGTGTACAATGCTGTTCTCCCTCCTAATTATCCCATTTTCTTCCTGCCTATGCTGTTTCAATTCAGCCATTAATGTAGCAGGGCAAAGTTTTTAAACATAAGTGGTTATAGGCTTGAATCTTCATTTTTTTATGGTAGAGGGTTTTTTAGGTTTCCAGGGTCTACAAATGCTAAAATAACAAGAATTCTGGAGCACGCTCTGCTGAAACTTCCAGAACCAGAGAGTAGATGAATTAAGCTCGTTGATAATCTCTAGTGAAAATAATCAGCTGTAACAGTACTTACAAGAGGGGGTAAAAAGTCTTTAAAACAAATGAAAGTTTATCATCCGCAAGTGAAAAATAAGTAGATCTGTTAAATATGTAAGAGAAAAAAAAGCCATCAAAGTTTAAGCCTCATGCAGTTACTACTGTAAAACACTGTGCAGAAAAGACTCATCCTCATGACATTCCCGAGTTTTTCTTCCAATTACACTCAGTAGGTATGTCAAACACATCACGGGTTATGAAGTGTGGAAGGCTCTCAACAAGATGCTGCTAAACGCGAAGCATTAATTATACAGCAATAAACTTCATTAGCATCAGAAAAGTAAGACTAGGGGGGTTGATATGAATGGTTACGAATCTATTTCATTTTCATATTCAGTATGATTTGAAAAGCCCAATAACATGTTGATACTTATTAGATTTCATTTGCACATAGCATGTCATAATTTCCAAAAAATATTACCCCAAACCACTTCTGAAGATAACATCTCTTCTTGTTTCATCAGTCAACTCTACAGGAGAGAGTAGTTCCAACATTAATTTTCTTTCAAGCTGCTTCAGAAACAGTCATTAGTGTATCTTTGAAAGCCCTTCAACTTATTTCTGAAATGTATTTTGATTTAATCTCATTTTAGTCTAATCTAGTTTTAATCTAATTTAAATGTATTTTGATTAATCTATGTGATCCTGCTCTGGCGGGGGGGTTGGACTCAATGATCTTTCGAGGTTCCTTCCTATTCTGAACATTCTGTGATTCAAAATTGAGATAGAACACACACACAAAAAAGTTTCAGCATTCCAGTGGAAGTTTTCATTCCTTCTCCTCCCACTGCTTATTAAAGCACAGTGAAAAAGAAACCACAATTTTTCATTCCTCCTTTCATCATTAGGCAATACTTTATCCCAACACTTCCCACACCACAGGGAAATCATTAAGATGCTCAAACAGAAAATGAACTTTTCATTTCAGTATCTCACATGAGACAACGAATCCTAAAAATTGCCACCTGAGGAACAGAAGAAATTTATTTTTTCCAGTTTGGGACCTGTCAACATATTGTAGAAGGACAAACCTGGGTAATCCTCCAGTGGAAAAAAAAACCAACACACCAAAACCCCACCAAAATAGCATGCAAACCCAACCAAAAACAAGGGCAAAAACCCACAATGCCCCTCCCATTCTCAGCACACTGTGAAAGTTTATAATACCTCACAGAAGAGGAGTTTAGATCTAGTCAGTTTTTATCTTCCTTCCCCCAAGAGATGGGGCTGTCGTGCCCACCCTGCCCCAGCACTCACTTGAAAATATAAATTTAAGTTTAAGACAGAGTTGAGCTCCTTCATAATGAAATGTGTAAAGTCTTTCTTTTCCGGGAGGGTACATCTAACATCCTTTATGTTGCCAGGCTACATTTTTGCAATCTTATGGACTCTAGCTTTACTACAGGATGCCTACAACTTGCACTATCCATTATCTTCATACTCTGTATAGGTCCATTGCTGATAACCCACACTACAAGAAAGAATACCTATTTATACCATTCCAAAATCTTTTTTTCTAATAAGCAAGGTCATTCAGTGTGCTGAATAACACCTTATATAAAAGGATGCTGTAAGAGCCACAGAAATATTACTAGATGCACAAGTTCTGTAACAAAGCAGTGTTTATTAAAAACACTGGAAAATTAAATGGAGAATAAGGACCCAGGCAAGAATTAAAACTTCCTGCCGTAACTGTTTGTAACATACGGAGGTAACAGCCATCTCCAGAAACTATAAAGACACCAAACACCTCTTCAGAATTCCTGCAAGGGCTCTCAAACATTCTTTTTGACTTATGGGTATTCTGCCACAATTGATCTGCAGGACTTAAGTTACTTCCTCTGACACAAATAACATCCCCTAGCATTTAATGCTTAGTAGACTAAAGGGGAAGGAAAAGGTGCCGAATACACAAGATTATCAATCAGCGGAACCACTGAACTTTGTTTTCTGCCAAGGAAACAAAAAGCAAAGAGCTAGATCCAAGTCACTGCTGGAAAGCTTGCCCAGCCTTGCATCTTACCTCTGTCAAGGCAATACTTGTATTAACATTAAGATTTGTTTCTCAGCACGAGCCATGAAGTAAAACATTCAGTTTATTACACACAACCTATAAATTAATACTGAATAAGAATTAAAACTGTGGGGAAGTCCAAGCCTTCCACATGAAAAAACAACCCATAACTGAACAGAAAAGGGCAACAAATTTTACAGCAGCTGGAAATGCTAGATTTAATTATTGAAGAGAAATCATGCAGAGAAGTTAGCTGCCTAGCATGATTTATAACAAATGCAGAGAGGAAGTCATGTGAAATTCTCAGTTAATCAACAGAAACGGACAATAACAAGAATGCCAGTACATTATATTTCTGTGGATGACAAGAATTTGTAAAAAAAAATAAAGAGAAAATAAAAAAATCTCAAGGGAATGAAAGCACACAATCTTTTTTTAAAAAGGCACTTTGAGGAGGCAGGTTAGTTTGTAAATTAGAGCAGTGGTGGCATTTTACTAAAAAAATAAATAAATTACCAAAGAGTCTGTTTTCCTCACAGAGTCAGAATGAAGGATCCTTGTCTATCTGTTCTGGGAGCTCTTCTGAAAATCACTGTTGCCCTCTCCTTTTCTCCTCTACACACACCCATGATGTGCAGCTTTACAAAAGGTTCCACACAGTCCCCGTCCCCCATTTTCCTACTCCTTCTTGCGAGCGTTCCGGGCAAAAAAAGTCCCCACGTCACTGGAAGAATATTCATCAAAACCACTCTACACAAGTATTGAGCTCTGCTTTCACAGATTTTGGTCAAAATCCAGTAGTGCCATTGATAGTAAACTAAATCTTCACTAGGAAGATGAAACACTGCGATGCTTGAAAAGTCCAGGCCTAAAACACTTGCAGGTTTCCGTATTTAGAAGTCTATAAATATGTATATTCACACAGAAATACACAAAGAGATTTATATAAGACAGGAGGCATATCCAAGGTAATGGGCACTCCTGTCATAAATTATAAAATAAAGTCAATTAGAGTACCAAATTCCCTCCCCCTCCTCCCATCAAATCCAATTACTCTCGTAGGCCTGACTCGGCGGCAGTCTGCGCTCGCCATCCAAGACACAGGGCCAATCCCCACATTTTTCAAGGTCATTTCTAGGAAGCAGTCTAGGTGGCAACATGAAGCCAATTGTTAGAATTTAAGCACAAAGAGGGTCCTCTTCAGCTCTGTCAGACACTCGGGGTGAAAGTTTGATAAATGCCTAAGAGAACTGTGCATACAAATCCCAGGGACAGTGGGCTGTAAGGGTTCTAAGTTAGGTTAGCAACGCTCCAATTTAAGCATTCATCGTAACAACGTGTGCTGCACTGCCACCTCACTAGAGAAATGAGTGGAATATTGCTTCACTGGGCTTCCTGGAGGCTTAATCACTGTGTAAAATGGGTAAGTGTGTCTCGTGTCTCCCTGTGACCTCCCCCCATCTGTCTACGTACACAGATGTAACTACTCAGAGGTAGAAGTGAAAATGCAGGTGAAGAAAGGATAAGAAAAGAAATAAAAAAGCTGACCTTTGTATTCAGCCACAGGAAAACTCACAGCCAATCCTTCACCTGCAAAGGAAGTTTTTGTTGTTGGTTGTTTTTTTTTTCTCTAATACCAGCTTAGAAGGAAAGCAGCAGAACTGGTTTGCTGATAATAATGTTACTTATACTAATATAATGTTACTATTTCCTATTAAAAAAAGTGGCCAGGCACCAAAGATGAAGATTTTTTTGTCTTTGTCCAGGCTGATGAGTTGTAGATAAAGCCTTCTAGAGAAGGCTGAATCTTCCGTGAGGGAAGCTGAGCACCTCCAGTTTGAAGAAGCTTCTGGGGTGCAGGACTGCAGAGGCAAAGGAGGGGTCTGCAGTGTAAACGGAGACAGAAAATCCTGACAAAAAGGAAGAAACGGAAAAATAGCCAAGCCAAGATCACAGATGCCCTCCTTGCCACCAGAGAGAGAAGTGGTTGTGCAGGTTTTGCTGCTGTTCAAAACACCTTATCTGAAGTTTCTAAAAGAGAAAGAATTGCCTTGAGAAGACACAGGGAGGAAATAAAAGGTTTCTTTTCAAATTCTTTTAATTTCTATCTCACCCTGGCACTTGGGGTTTCCTGTGGATCTGAAGTTAGAGCACAAACTGGAACAGCATGCAAAAGCACCTGCTTTAGAGACTCTTCCCGTGCTTTTGGTCATCCTACTTCACGGAAAGGGCATAAACACTTTCTGCTCAATGTTCTGACCAACACAGGGTCCCACCACAGGGAGATACAGGCCCAGTGAGACTATATGTGGCAAAATGAACATGTGCTACAGTTGCTGCTGCTTCTCTGTCTCCTCCAGGCTGGGAAAGAATCGAAAGGTGGATGCTTCTCAAATCCATTTCTAGCAAGACGACATCTGTTCTGTACTTGCAATGAATTAAAAAACAAATAGGAGTGGCACCCTCCCCTCTGGACCCTGCAAATTGTAAAATATCAGATGATACATCACATGTCTAAAGTGCAGTTGTTCAGCTCAGCAGGGCCCTTCCTAACACTACTGGTTTTCCCCAAGTTCTTCCTTCCTATTACAAGGACCATCCTTATTCCATTTATAACCAAAAATACAAGGAAAAAGAGTGTTCTACAGAAAATTTTGTAAGACTAGATTGCTCCATCGCCACGATATAAACTTGTCCAAAATCTGAGACAGACACTGGCAGACTCATCTTTGTCACAACTTTTAGACAGGGAGAAGTTAAACTCAGGTAGCAGTAAATATATTACAGATCCTTAAAAAAACCTGGTGATGGATTTTTGCTGACCCACTTATTTCACATGTCATCTGAAACACTAGAAATGCAAGCCTGAATAAAAATGAGAACACCATGGCTCAGAAGTACCATTGTGCTAAAACAAATCAAGTACACTTGACAGGACGTGTGAAAATCCGACCATACCGTGCTTGGATGGGACATGGTACGCAGGAATTTCTGACTGTTGGTGTGTTACCTGCAGATTCAAATGGATGTGACCAAAGGTTACCCCTTCCAAAAATAAAAAAACAACCCCACTCAACATAACATTGACTGAAGTCTGCCCCAGGCATCACTAACACCAACTTTAAGAGAGAGCAGGTTTGTTATGAGAGCATTTGGTAGGATCCAATAGTTGCATGTCCCCAGTTTGCTCAGCTGCAGAAGTTAGAACTAAGCTTTTCCAACAAATTAACAAAACTAAACTCAATAAACAGACAGCTGCTATTAGTACACTAGTTTCTGTTCAGCCTGATGACTTCAACCCCGTGAGCCCTCAGACCGAGATAGAGATTCAAAACCTTCGAAAAGTATTGGCCAACTCTTACCCTAGAGTTGTCACGGCAAAACTCGGAGCTACTGAAAAATGTAAGTTGATGCTCAGCGTATATTTCGTCCAGACATTATAAAAGGTGTCCCAAGACTAAAATAAGGTTAACAGTGAAGTTGTCACTGAACAACTGTGTTCATTGATAGCTCATATTTACATCATGGAACCTTTTACTTCACATAGACTTCCCACATACATGCAACACCTTTGCAAATAGTTTTGCATCTGAAGACAAAAAGCTGGCTGTTGATCTAATGCCACGTCACGTACGGAGCTTCTGCATAAATCCAGACTACAAGCATGTCAAGCATCTCCCACTCCCATGATTATCAAGCAACGAAGTAAAAAGATGCACTTTTCATCTCCACAGGACTGTCGCCAAACCCTCGATGTAATAAATGAAACACGCCTGCTATTTCACCATTGCAAAATGGTACTGTAGATATCCGACAACATCTCTGTTTGCAGGAGGGGGTAACTAGCTCTAGATGAAGTGCAGATATGTTATTAAACAACGCACAGCTTGAATCCTGGGGCCAACACAGATGACCTTCAGAACATAAGCACTGTCTAAGACAAATATGCTTTCATCTTTGGGTAGTATTTTTTCAAGTAAAGATTTAAGAGAAAAACAGTTTAGAAATACGTTAAGCACAAATGTGCCTTCAATCTCTTAATGCTCCATTTTAAAAACAAAACCACAAGCTGTATCACATGTCAGAAGAAAGACTAAGTAGTCTTTAAGCAGAATATTAGTGAATTTAGTGAGATTTAACTTCATTTTCATTTAAACAACCCAATAATTAAGGCCCAGAGAAAGGAGATAAATGATGTTACTGAGACCCAAAATTGGAGATACAACTGAAGTGATTCAGAAAAAAAAAGGCTTGTATTTTTATTACAAGTCTATAAAAACAAAGACCATTATTTCACTTTAGAAACTCTTAAATGGGAGGAAAATATAAAACCATAACAAAACCACACCGAGGCATGTAAAACATAAGGAAAATGGGTTTTAGAGAGGGATTAAGCGAAAAACAAAATGATACAAGAATAAAAAAAGTAATTTCTCATCTCGCACTTAAAAGGCTGTTACTGTTTCTCTTCAGTAAGGTGGTTTTTTCAGAGCTGTATCTCAACTGCCACGCTCAGCAGCTTAACACCTACAGTGATATTTGCTTCATGGGAAAGAGCAGCACTCCCATGATAGAATTCCTTCCTCCACAAACTACACTTCACAGATTCTGCCAAGTTTAAAGTTGCTCTGCACAGCCTGTTTCTCCATCAAAGTTAGTGGCAAACCATCAAATCACCCTACTACTGCAAGGCACTTCTCAGGCTGGAGCCTTTTGTGCCTGAGAAACCCGTATCGCATATTGAAATCCTCAAACATGGGGGGCTCGTTAGGGATTTTTGATTTAGGTTTGGTTGGTTGGTTTGGATTTTCAGATTTCACTTCTTACCTCAAATTCAGCATGGCGGTTAATATCCTCTGCTCTCTGTCTGCTCAAGATAAATTCTGCTTCATTAGCCACTCTTACCAAATGATCCTTCATGGTTTGACTCAGCAACCTGAGGACAAAGAACATTTAAGAACCACCTTGAGAGAATGAAGTAAAAATATGTAAACACAGGATATATACCAGTATCATGAGCTCTGTTCTGTAACTGACTTTATTGTGTCAAGAAAACACCATAAATAAGGTTGAAGGGTAATTTTATGGCAACCAGTAACACTGCATTTCAATAGTAAACCACACTATGTACTAAACAAAATGTAAACACTCTAGCCAGTCATTTGTTCTACCCGAAATAAAGATATATAAAATCTTTCACATACGCACAACGCGATATAAAGTAAGCAGTTTATGCATTTAAACAGCCAAAGTGAAAGCCCTAATGTAGCTGATGTAAAATCTAAATAAAAAAATCGTGACTTGCACTGCAGTATAAATTTTTTCCTCCAAATAAAAAAAAAAATTGAAATTTTATGGTAGTATACATTTAAATAATATTTTCAGGATTATAAACATCCTCAATCACAGACATGAAATGCTAAGATATACGTTGTCCCAGGTTATGTACAGAATAAAGCTGTAATTCAATCTGAGATTTCGGAGGCCTTTATAAACCCTGAGTTTATGAATGGCAGCAGAGTTGACAGATTGAATTACAACCCAATTATTCTGCGAGGTCACCTATTGTTACTAAAAACATTCCCCTTTTAATTAGTTACATTGGGATTCATAAAGTTAGAACTCACTATGCAGGGCCTATACTGGTTTAGAAGGTGCACATTGCCATAGGATCACTCAAAGGTACACCAGATAAATCCGTTACAGGTTCTACTGGTTATTTTTAGAAATATTAAATAAAATATTAAAAATATCTCTTAAAAGCTTTTTTCCTTTCATTGGTTTTTGTTTGTTTTAAGGTTTTCAGTTGCTAATGTAGAAAAGAGAGCAGAAGATAAAATCACTTCTCTGCCTTGCACATACAAGCTAAAGTACCCTTCAGAAGTTCAGAATCTACCGAGAGCCCTTCTTTAGATCCACAGGTTTTATTATGCAGGGTGCTTTCTGATGTACACGGTGTTAACTGCATCCCCTAGAAGTTACTCCTCTGACCTAAGGCTCCACCTGCCTCTACCCGTATGTTTGACAGTACCGTGATCAATGCTCTGCTGTCTCTCTGCCTACACTATGCACAGTTCCACACTTGCAGTAGGTTTGCAGGTCACAAGCCTGTGCCTGTGAGAGGCAACCCAGAGGGAGAACATCATCTGAACCTCTTTGCTCACTGCCACTCTCACTACGAGCCTAGGGAACCTGCAGCACAAGAGTTAAATGAGGCCATGTGACTGTCGACAGTTAGGCCAGTGGATGGAGTCCTGAAAGAAGAAATAAGCAGCATTCATTACCTGAAGCATGACTTGAGGAGACTTGTGCAGAAGCCCTCTGGTTTAAAGCCACATTAAAATTATTTTTTTTATTTATTTTTTCATCACTTTTAGTATGGAAGTAGCTCAACAGTAGAGCAATAAACATACAATTTGTCCAATTTATCTGCATGCATTAGTGATCAACTTTTGTTTTCAAAAGCCTGCAGAACCAGCATTGCTGCGATAGTGTAACTTCAATTCCGTAACTTTTCATGGGTTCATAAAAACACATTCCAGTCTGTCACATAAGCATTAAAGTGAACACTTCTTGAACTCAGAACTGTCTTAAATACGCGAGTCATAAAAACTCCTGTATTACAGTATCACATATTATAATTTACATTAAAGCACAGTTGGACAGCATCCCATTGTTTTCATCCAGCTTGGCAATAGCAACACCTTCTGCTAACCTGACTGGACTTGGAAAAACACTGGCTGGCCTCTAAGAGGTCCACTTCTGATCTAACACCAGTTATCCCCTAGGATAACTTTTTCTTCCCCCATCTGTTCAAGAAAACACACTGTATAATAATTGTTTTTAATGATTTCCAATATGGATTTTCCTTTTTATCTACTAAAGGTAACCAGTAAGCAGCCCAGTACATAACCACTTGCTATGCATTTGCAGAGATGATGGACATGTTTCAAACAACGCAAAGCGTTGCGTAGAACAACATTCTCAGAAGAGACTGCAAGTGAACCTGGTGAAAATAAACAGCTTGCAGGTATCAGAAAGAGCTTAGTCACCTAAGGATCAGTTGTCACTTCTGTCACCCCACCCCTCTCCTTCCTAATCCCACACACTTGCTGCATCTTCTCTATGATATTCCGTACAGGGCCAGGCCAGCCAGATAAAACTGCCACCTGATTTGGCAGATAACTCCTAGCAAAATTTGTCATTGTGGCACCCAAAACTTCTTATGGCTAACAGCTAAGGAACTGCCCAAGCTTAGCATAAAAACCTACTGGTAAATTCAAGCTGGTTTTAGAAAAAGGTAAAAGCTTCATATCCTTACATATCAACTATTGTACAATTATTTCCATCCTTGCAAACTGCCAAATTCAGCGACTAAATGTCTTCAGGAGGGGAAGATAAAAATTATTTACTAATAGTAATGAAGCCTATATGAAATAATTTACTAGTTTATACTGGAGGACAGCTCTAGTAATTATTTACATTCAAGAACTTCAAATTTTACTCTTTCTTTTCAGTCCCCTTTTCCAAACAATGTATAGGCTTAGATTAACTTTCTTCTAAGAAACAATTCAAGTTGTATCATATTTAGGTCACTATGGATTTTCTTTATGAGAAAGAAAAAAAATATTCTTTATTTATCCAGATACATAGCAAGCCACTCAGTTTTCTCTTGAATTTATGTCTTTAATTGTGAAACTCTGCAAACCAGCTACACATAAATTGTAATGCAGACATGCTATAACTGAGAAGTCCAGAGCCATCATCAAAAAACAAAGGCAAATACACAATCTCAGCATCCCTAAGTGAACACACCCCTGCTCCTATGTCTAAAATGAAGTTTTAATCATCTACTTCTAAACATTCAGTTCAGGAATCTTGGCAGCTGCTACTTCCCCATTTGAGGAAAACAAAACTTTGAACAGAAATTTGTCAAGGGTGGCTTGCTGCTTGCAATAGAAACAACTGCTTCCAGCTGAGGAGACCACTGCTGAGGCAAGGACGAGAATCTGACTCTTGCAAAACTATTATTTCTACTCCAAACTAAACACGACACGTTTTCTACCTGTGTGGGTGGCTATAAAACTGTATTATCTACATCCGGTAGCTTTAGAAGAAATAAATGCTTTCTTCTGAAAATAAAGGTATTTAGAAAAACCTGATTTCCCTCAATAAGACATGTAAGTCCACTTCATGGATTTAAAGGATCCTAATGGTCCTTTCTGGTATCTGCTCTGCCTCTTTCATGTGCATGTCTCCCCAGAATAAACGCATTTCCTCCATCCCAACTGTATCTTCTGTCTGAGCTAGAGAAAGACACACCAACTTCTGTTCTTTTAAGATTTGAATTTATTTCACACCATGTTCCCCTAGATAGTTTTTCCAAAAGGTAATTAAAGTCAATTAAACCCAAACCATAACACACAAACCCCCCAAACCAAACCACAACTATTTGTCTGCTTTTATCCTGATTTTTGTTCCAGCAAATAGATATTAGTTCTTTATTTCTTTATACTTTTTTTTCCACAACAAAAGGACAGCTTTGCATTTCTTAGACTAAACAAACTCATTAATTGAAAAAGACAAGAAATTCTAAGTATGCACACCCAAGCTGTAAGTCTAATCATTCCCTTTCTTGCCTACAATTTCTGTATGCAGACCCACAGAGCATGTCTGCCTCACATATCTGCTGGTTTTCAGTGTTATTAAGCACCAAAATGCTGTTGACCATGGTGATTTACAGATTCCCTTCTGGTTTGGCTTTATTTATGACAAGTTAACAAATTGAGATTTTATTTTTTTTTCCTGGACTTTAGCATGAGAAGAAAGATGGACCATGGACAGACATGTTCTGCAGAAGTTTGACATCATCCCTGTAGGGGTAAAGACCCTGGATACCAAGCTTACTCTTCTGCTTTCAATGCAGACCAGGCTCAAGGTCTCAGATGGACTTTTC
This sequence comes from Chloroceryle amazona, assembly GCA_027560015.1. NCBI lineage: Eukaryota > Metazoa > Chordata > Aves > Coraciiformes > Cerylidae > Chloroceryle > Chloroceryle amazona. The sequence goes on from JANHFX010005701.1 coordinate 19,063, forward strand.
TTCCTTTGCCTGAGCACTTTCTGGTCTGAAATATTGTTAAATAATGTGATTAGCTTTGAAAAGATGAACAGCCTAGCGAAAACAAGCAAGGGGACGGATCTCATGCTGGAAGTTAAATATACACTTGCATCCTTTGCTGGGTGAGGAATGAAGTGCTAAACCACAGAGAGAAGATGGTCCAGCCAAATACATGAGATATTCTGATTTTTCTCGCTATGCTGGGACAGTAAGAAATCTTACTAAAATCTTACAAAGCAAGAAATCTTACTCTGATGTCTGGCTACTGAGTGCTTAGATGATCAAGTCAAAAGTCAAGTTTTTCCCTACAACTACCAAAAAGTCGAAGGTACAAGAGGGGAAAAAATGGAACTGAAAATACGTGCAAGCAAAGAAAGTGAGAGATGGATAAATTCCGGTGTCCAACAATCACCAGTTTTAGTCAAAATACAGAAAAAGCTTTAGAGGTGACATTTACAACTGCTGTTTAGCCATAAATCTCTCAAAGTACTACTGGGAGAGATTACGTATGTTCCAGAGGCTACCACAACAGAGAACTCTTGAGATGGAGCCAAGAAAGGTATAAACCTAACACAGAAGAGATCCTCTTGCTTCAAAAGGACATGTGCTCTACAGGGATACTCGCTGTCTTCTACAGGATCTAACCACTCAACGTGCTAAGTATTGTAATTACTGCTGTAAGGAAGTTTTACAGCTGCTTTGGGGAACACAGATACTTGTTTTTTGCTTTTTCATAGACCCAGTGAATTAATGACATTCTCACAAGCAAAACATACCTTTGCCACGTACACCCCCTCCAAACTTCCCACCATCTCCTATAATAAAAGCTAATATTAACTTTTTATGATTAAGAGATAGCCCTCCCAAAAAAACCCTTCTGCTTACTCATTAATTTACAGCAAAGATCACGATTCCAGATACACAGAGTGGACATGATTTAAATCCATGCACAGATGATCAAACTAAAGGAGTGAAATGAACTGCTTCACAAATGGCTGTGCACATCACACGACACTGTAGTGTGTGCACACACACAAAAAAAAAAAAATCACATCGTGTCAAGAACCCCACCTCAAGTCACTTATTTGTCCCCAGAACACTTCCACACTACAATTTCTACTTTTCAGCACACTGAAAGTGGTGTTTCAAGCCTGTACTTCATATTCACACATAACAAAGCTGCTTCTGCTATGAAACCAGAATAACATAACACTGCAAATCCCTTTGACCAAAGCTATGGCTAAAATAGAAGGGGTTGCTAAAAATAAAAAGCAAGGACAGGGGGAAAACCCTTTGAATAAAAAAATCCCTCTTAGGAATCAAGACTTCGGTGCGGGTTGCCCGTTTTCAGAATCTCAGGGCAAGGAGGCTGCGCTAAGGGGAGCAGACGGGCAGTAATCAGTTCTAGTTTGGACATTAATACATTTACCTTGCCCCCCCTCCCGAGCCTTTTTTGGTCAATTACGCACCAAGCCTAAGCCTGTCAGTCATCATCCAGTCCTTCATTAATAGCTGTATTTTCCTAACTATTTTCTATCACGGTGGGTGCTCCTATGGCAACACATTCTCTAACGTTCATTCCCCGAGAGTGAAAGAAGCAGCCTACATCTGTCCTCTATTTTTCCACAAGGGAAGTGTGCAAGTAATTGGCCAACTAGTTTGACTGCCAACCATTTCAATATTAAATAATATTTGCATCTACGACCAAGCATCAGTAACAGATACAATTTAAGAAAAGGAACAGCAGGTGCTAGATGTTCAAATTTTCTTACTACAATTTCTGAAAATAAAAAGCAAACCCAGCCAACCAAAATGCTATAGAAATAGAGATGATGAGAGCATTCCAGATTCTATACTACTGGATGTTCTGTGTTAGGATGATAATGCTCATTACATCTGGTTATTTCTGGAGAGGTCTGGGGGTTTTATTGGTTGATTGGCAAAACTTTTACTTGCTAACGACGTTAGATTTGCATGTTATCCTCCTTCTCCCAGTAATTTTTGAATTCATTCAATAATTCCAACTTTTTTTTAAATAGAAGGCTACAGTTTCTCAGAAAATTTTACTTGTATACAAGTTTTATATCCAACAGACTACAAAAGCCCTTGTAAGCAGCCTTTTAGAAAAAAAAAAAGCAGCTGTTTTGAACTGCACTGAAAACCATAATGGAATTTCCAGCATAGGTGGAGAATCCTTTGAAACATCAGGAAAACTGTGGTTAGATTTCATTCCTTGTTAGACAATAGAGAATCTAGCGATGAAAAAAGCTTGGGATACACTTGTGAATCCTTCAGTTTGGGGTTTACGTAAGGATTTGAAAGGGCAAGGCAAAGGAGAGGAAATTATACACGTATTCTGCTAGTTTAATGGCTTATCAAGCAAACTGTGTGTGACAGTCTTTTAAAGCAACTGCTCTCTGAATATTCATTTACAGATGTATAAAAATGTACGTATAGAACACCGCATTTAATTCTTTCGATGGCCGAGAAAACTATGCTTGAGGAAATTCAAATTAAGCATCTTCAAAAGTCTGTTCAACTGAAAATCAGAAAGAATAATTGCTGCAGCATGCTTAGGAGACTGATCCCTCAACCCCTGCCATGCCAAACCCATTATCACCCCAAAGGGGATAATAACTGTCATGCCTAGTCTCAAGCTCGAGTACGTTTGTTAGTGCACTGACTGATACAGAAAACAAGGGCTAGCATAAGAGATGGTTCACACTAAAGTGTGCTAATGAATCAAAGCGACAGGAGACAGTTTTAACCTTCACAGAGCAAAGGAGTTGTGGGCTAACTAGTCAAGTAAAGGAAATGAGAGTCTAACAAAAGAGAAGTCTGTACACACAAGGAAGCAAAACAAATCTGCTTTTTTTAGTTCAGAAACAACAGCTTGACCATCTCCTGCATAAGTAGGAAACATAATTAATTGGTTTCAGGTTGAAAAAAAAAAAAGGAATCTGTCTGGCCATCTTGGAAGTCTCCAAAGGAGAGGACGGGCCACGGCACTGAACCAAATCACGCCTAAAGGATGGTTCCGGTGAACAAATTCCCTCCCCAGTAAGCCCCGGGGTTGAGGCTCCAAACCAGACCAAAGAGAGGACACAAGGTGAAAGGCAAGCACAGAGACTGAAATCTAGACTGACAGAAGTTCAGTAGGCTAAGGAAAACATTTTGCAATCTATACTTCTGCTGCCCAGATGGCTCAGGACATTGAGAAGCAGAGGGTGCAGCCACCTTTTGAAGAAGGATTCAAAGAGCATTAATAGTGCTCCCAGACATTACAATAATAGTGAACAATACTCACTCTCTTATTGGAAACAGATTATCGTTCCATGTAGCAATGTACTGAAACAGACATTTCTTTTCATGCACAGAAGAGCTTATTTTCCAATATCTGCTCCTTTAGCTTTGCATTTACCTTCTGTACAGTCTTGTTTTTCTGCACAGTCAGGTTTTTTTTTTTTTTACTATGCTTGTAACCTGGCCTTCAAAAGACTTCACTTGGGTATTTCAGTTTTAGGTATGTTTACGATTCCGTATTTTCAAATACATATTAAGTCTCCTGTTAAGAGGATTTTTTTTCACTACAAGACTCAAAATTTCACTGGGCACAAAGCAATTAGTTCTGCTAGACATATGCAGTGGCCCTGGTATATCTGGAAAGCCTGGGAGCAGCCACATGAGTAACACATTAGTTACTTGTGAACATGATGAAATTCAGACCAACACATTCTGAATGCAGCACACACACTGTGGATCTTATGAGTCCCAGAGGCAAACTTTCTGCGCGTATTTCTGTCCAGGGAACCCTAGCCAAAACATGGCAAGCCTAAACATAAAACTTTCAACTGCTGTGAGAAAGAGAAGTACATTCATACCTTTCACATAAAAGCAAAACATATATTTGAAAGTAAATATAAGAAGAAATTTAGATCTCTTCCTCTAGACCTCCTCCTTTTGCAGAAAGGTTTTTTCACTTGTCTTTATTTGCCTGATAAGAACAGGAGAGCACACTTCAGACTGGAATAGCCTCTGGCACTGTTAGTCCAAAAAACAGCAATAAACATTGGGAATAAACCCCTGTTTTACAGGATGACCAAGACTCTCCACCGAGACGGCAAACACTATCAATTCTGTGACTCCACAGATTCCAGGCAGCTCTTCCAGTCCTTAATTTTATTTATTCTAACGCTCCTCATATCGTGGTACCCACAGACATCCTTCCTTACTTGCTGAAATCTGTTCTGTCCTACCTGACAACTTCCTTGTCTTCTCCTCTGGAGCACTTATAGAAACAATTGAAAAAATCAGCTGTTATTACCCAATTATGAAGCTAAAGTCTCAGTCAGTATCATTTGGCTATTTTCATTTTTAGGTTTTTGGAGCTTTTAAGATTCTAACGTTATGGCAAAAATATGTAAAATAGTAACAAATACAATAAAACACAAGGCCTGAAACGTTTCAGTGCGTCAGCAGATGCGCAAGAAAAATAACCTGCAACTGAATAAATACAGAAGTAGTTCCAGAATACAGCCTGTGTCATACGAGGGGCAAGAGCTGAATTCTAGTGAATGCCGGGAAGGCGCAAAGCGCCGCAGTGACCAGCTCAGCAACAGCTTCACAGGCTCCTAGAAGCAGCACTGGAGGAAAGGGGAGGAAGATAAAAGGAGCCAATGTGAAGAAATGAATCCCCTCTTCCCAAGAACAAACGTCACGTACCCGCTTTCTAAAAGGACCCCTTTGCCACGAGTCAGAAACAAAATGAAGTAACAACTACTTGGGTATTTTCTGCTAACCAAAGCCACACTTTTCAGGCTTCAAGGGATCATTTGTCCCCAAGACAAGCACGCTGCTAAGGTTGGACTAAGTTATTGACGTTGTTTATGGAGGTGGGGGAGAGTGATTCCATCTGTCTGTGATGGGCACTGCAGGTTTGTAAAATAAAATAGTCAACTCCTAACAGTTTACAGATAGAATGCTGCCTGAAAGCGTGACCTGGACAAGCTGAGTGTCTACCAGGTAACCGCTCCTTACAACTGGGGCTCGGCAGCTGATTTGGTCAGGATAATCATCTTACACAGCTGAATCTCACGTTGTGGTTTACATGTGTGTGGGATCTGCGTGTTATCTATGCTAATAAAACATTAATCAAGGGCCAAATTTATAGCAGGCACTTTATAAGTAAGGTCAAGATAGGTCAGCCTCACATAATAGGAAACAACTACAGGCTAGATCTTAACACTGTAACTGAACACTCTTGTTGCTTTACCTTGGCCCTTGGGATCAAGACTAGTAGCAAAATATTTTTTCTGCCTCAGGATGGTGTTTCCCTCACCATCAACTGAAATACAACCGTTCCAACGGTCATTATTTTTATGTATTGTGAGAACATGTACACATTTTGAAAGAACAAACTCAAATAGCCATTTCTCCCATAGCTACAATGATAAAAAGATATTTATATAGCATTTTTAATGTGATGATTTATGTTCCTTTTAATTCAGTAGCTGTAAAATTTATTTTCTACTGGGATTCTTACTAGCTCAAGGTACTTGCTAACATAATTTAAGTTTAGAGAAAAGGCATTTTTTATAATACACCTTAGTTAACTCATTAAGACATCTTAAAAAAAATCCTTTAGGAAAAGTAAACATTGCTCTCCGTCCAGCTCAACAATCAATTCCTAATGAAGAAAATATTGATGGTTCTCCATAGTCACTACAAGTCAAAGAGCACGGCCTCATCAACTGCTCTGTCATTTTCTGTAAGTTCCAGCCTTATACACTTATTGTTACGGAGAGAACATGAAACTCATTGGTAATTTTAACAGGTTTGGGCTTCCCCCCCCCATTAAGGAACTCTCTTCCTTTCTATTTTTAGAAGTAGGTAGGAAATAAATGAGCAAACTGGAATCTAATTTCTGAGACAGAGGCTTATCTTACATTTCCTAGCTATAATGTCTTCCAAATATCAATTCCCTTCCTCAAGAGATTAGCTGAATACAAATTACAGTTTCAACGTTAACCAGTGCACAAGGACAGGGAGAAAGAAAATCCATGACACCCAGATAAGTGAAATATTTAATGACAGACCATTCAGATTCTGCAAAGCCCCACATTCAATATTAGAACCGAACCAAAGTATTAAAGAATGTGAAACTTGCTTTCAGAAACTCAAAGGAAGTTAGTTACACAAAAAGGCAAAAGAAAAATTCTTTTTAAAAAGTTGTAAGCCACACAAGGTCTTGAAGATTGAAGGAGAAGTGCTAGCAAATATTGTGACTTACCTTCCTTCATTGACAAGCTCAATAAAGGCAAGGCCAGCATTCTTTTGTATAGAGTTCTGCCACTCCTGGGAGGAAAAATAAGAAGAGAAAATTAGTTGTATCAAAACAAAACCAAGAAATAACATTTTCAGCTACAATGTCAAAAAGTTTCTTTTCAATTTTAGCAGCTTGCACCACCATCAGTAAACGTACAAAGGATTAATTTTGTGCTAGCCAGGGAGGAAACATCGCTGGCCTGAAGAAACAGAGCAGTATCATTTTCTTACAAATCATATTCTGTGCAGGGGAGAAGGAAATACAGAAACATCCCACAAGCAATGGCAGATTTTTCTTTTGCCATGTTGCAATTCTGATCTCAGCTCTGATGCTTTTTGTCTTGCTAATGCTAGAAAGAGTTACACGTTAATGTAAGGCTCATTCTTTAGACAAAAATTTCCCTCACAGCTTAACGTCTGCTTAACACACACGCTGATAGTAAATCTCATCTTAATATCACATGGCTCTCTCTACTCCAAATCTGCTGATAACCCAACTATCGCAACATTAACACACAGTATGTTTAAAAAACAAAACCAAACCAAACCATCAACACCACACAACACCACACGCCACAGCACACTTTCAACACACGGAATTTTTGCCACACTGAAATGCTGGTAGGAGCATTTCTTACATCCAACTGAACCCTGAATTACAGCACCATCCTACACATGTTAAACACATAGATGGGTTCTGCCTGGCCCCCAGAAGAGGCACAGGGGAAAGACCAAACCCAGATGACCTATTACTGGCTCTTGCTTGAAAGCTGAGGAGCAAACAGAATGGTTAAAACTACACAGGAGATTTTTAATCCTAGACTCAACAGGAGCAAGTTGACAAACATTAGGGTAGTAAATGTGTGAACCTTGTACTTCGGGGGAAATGTAGAGGCGTATGAACAGAGCAGGCCAAACACAACTCTTGCAGACTAATACAAGAGACTGATTCTGCAGACAACAAATACTTCAGGTTCATATGCTTTTCCACATCAGCTTCCTTGATTTTTCAGTCTTTGTCGGATGCAATAATAATCCTCAGGATAATTCACACGACGCTTCTAACACCATGGTTCAAAAATCTCACCAGCTCCAAAACAGGCAAAAAGTGCAAACCTGCAAATCTTACGCTCATTTGCTATTTCTGACTGTAGGAGTTTAATACCCACTGTCAACAGAGCACGTGTTTGCTGCTCCGTGTTGCAGAACTGCCTCTCAGTGACACGAAGGTTTGATCACACATACGTAAAAGCCCCTAGAACAACGTTTCTTTACAACCTAAAACCTGCCCTTCCCACTCCTCCTACCCCTCCCAAAAAAGGACAAATTAAAGATTTCCAGAATGCAAATGTAGGGGAGGGATTATAACTTTGATCTCTCAAGGCTTGACATGTTCCAAGTTGCAACAGGGTATTACGATTTTCAAACAGCGCGAATGAAGAGCGTAATAATTGGAATTTGTGACGAATTATAAATATAGTTAGGTGCTTTTTATACAACTAGTTTATATGTATTAACAAGCAAGCATCATTCTAAGCACCATCTAAGTTCCATTCAGATATTATCAGATAAGGGATTTGTGGACTGTTGGTGGGGTTGGGATTTTTTTTTTGAGGCTACATCAAATAACATCATTGGTCCTTATTACTAAATATGTCTCACTAATATTTGCCCCACCATCCTTCCCCCCCAACTTCTTTCCTATTCCCTTTCTATGTCCACCATCACATGGCTTCAAGTTAGTCTGTAAAGGGTCTGAAATAAGAAGCATTTCTTCTTATAGGGAAAAAATTAAGTCTCTTAGTTGCTAAGATTTCAACCAAAACAACATATGCAACCGATCCTCGTAAGAGTTTTTTAAATGTAATAGCAAGCTCTGAATATTTAGCTTCATTTGATGATAAATAAAACTCTTCCGTTAGCTTAAATGCAAGAAAACTCAAGAAAAGCAAATTAATTTTTTTCCAGTTACAACACTGTCCATCTGTTTCTCTGCTCCTCAAGAGAGCTCACTACAGTGCTTGCAAATTTAATTGGTGAAGAAGGCGGTTGCCAAAAGTGACAAGAAAGTGCATTTATCATGATACTTTTCAGCGTTTTTCTCAACATCAGACATCAAAGAAAATGTTAGTCTAAACATTTTCATAAATCACAGCTGAACACACCCTAAAGCTAATTTTAATAGTTGAAAGAAAAGACTAATGGTCATCATCTTTTGTGATCCATTCAATATTTCCCCAAAGTATATGTTCTCTCAAACAATTACACTCAGTATGCATATTGCATTATTATATCAACATCTTAGTTATCCATCTCCCAAAGGTATTAGGGAAAAAAAAACACCCACGTTAAAAGCCTTAAACTCGACCACTAATGCAACTAAATAACTACAAAACACATTCCAGCACTTATCTAAGGAAGGACTGTAAGGCAAGATCAACAGAGTCAATAATTTCATACCTGTTCTAAGCTGTACTTAATTGACCATTATTTCCTACAGCTATAAATGTTTAGTAACCAAGAAACATAATCTACTTTTAATGCTTCTGGTCATTGTACACTCAAGAGTGAAACAGGAAAAAAGCCCAAACCTAGAAGCACTAAACACTATCGCAAATAGCAACAATGAAAAACAACCACTACAAGGAGACAAATAAGAAATCCCATTTTAATTAAATACTATGTCTGATGTGGACATTTCCTAGCTCCTTATTGCTTCATCTACCTCCTTAATGGAATCTGTAAACACTTGTAGTGTTCTAGTTCTAAGTAGATAAGATGCAAGTGCTGTATCTTTTCCTGAAACAGTCCTTCAAACCTCATCTGAATTATAGCTCTGTATGGAATAAACTGCCACATTTCCTGTAGCCACAGCATGATTCCACTAGAAGCAAATTTATATCCCAGTCCTCTGCAGCACCAATTTTATATCATCAAGAAGTTTCATTAATACATTCTTACTGAGTGCACAAGGATCATTAAATGAAAACATTAAACAGTACTGCTCTTAAAGCTCTCCTTTCAGAAACTAATCAGCTCCTCAAGGTTTATATCGTGACCTACTGTTGTCCCGTTTGAGTCAGCTTGGGGTTTTTAATCTATTTTACAGCGTGCTTTTTAAAATTCATTCTAACTAATGATCAGCCGTATGACAGTATCAAATGCTCTAGTAAAACTCGTATAAATTCCTACACTTCCTTTGTCTAGGAAAGGCATTTTGGCCAAAGACCACAACACGCACTAGACCATAACCACTGAGGACATTGGACTAGCAAAACAATCTTTAGCTACTAAATTCTATGTCTCATTTTACTTCATTTCAGTTACATATGCATGTGTAGCTATTTCAGTCTTCAAATGCACTGAAAAGGCTTTTATACCACTCTTATTTCCTTTCTTAAAAATAAAGTAAGTCTCTGATCACCAGGTAAGTGCAGTTCTCTAACAACAAATGCCAGGACAAGAGTTTTGGTAAACTTTTGTTGTTGGTTTGTAATTTGAAGTGCTTTTCTGTAGGCAGCAAAAGGACACATCCCTCCTCACCTGTACACTTACAGGAAAGCAATATAACCCATCTCAAAAAACTAAACCAAAATAAATGTTACTCGAGTTACTTAAAACCATTTCAAGACCAATCCCATCAGCAGTTCTGATGGTTAAGCAACTAAAAGTAGATCTTGAACGGAATATTGAAACATTTCCAGTAGATGAAAACTGCTCTATTTTCCACTGTAGCCAACTGTACTGCTGCTTCCATTCACACATGCCTGCCTTAAAAAAATCCTTCTAAGAAAGTTAACACATTCCACAATTAAGAATTACACTCATAAGCAATGAAAAAATAAAGAGAGTAAATTCTTTGCCAAGTCATCCTTGCCATAAAGCTGATGGAGTATTACTAATTTATTTTTATTATGAACCAAAGGAGAAGGATGACTTTGGTCCTGACGACTATGAATGGAGCACTAAGGAGCAGGGTGGGAAAATGTGTTAACATATGACTAAGAGACATATTATATCCTAGAGTAAAGGTCAAATCTGCATGAAAAACTCGTTCATCGAGAGATATACTAATCTTTAAGTGCCTAAAGTAAACTATCAAGAACTTTTCAGCAGTGTTTGCACTTGGTGTCAGCACTCTCTCAGCACCACATCCACTACAAGCTTGAATGAACTCAGCAATAAAGAACATATAGTGAAAAGCACGTTATATCTCAGCTGGGTTCTTCATAATTAAAAGAAAACGTTAGACTGCACGTTAAACAGAGTATCTGCAAACATAAATTACTTCTAGAGTCAAAGCACGCTTACATGATTTTAATCTACAAAACTCCATTAAAAAAAACCCCTAAAAGCAACATGGAATTGTGGGAGATTGTATCTAGAAACTTTATGTAGCAGTTTAATGCCAAAATGAGTACATGCTAAGTAGCATATGAAACAGGAAAAAAGTTGCATGGATACGACACATTGAGGTGTAAGAGCAACATGAACACACATTTGGAGGCAGTGATATTCAATATATACAGTCATACCCCCATGGGCAAATAGCATTTAAAAGCCATAGACCAATAATGGAAGAACTATCAGAAAGTGTTTGAGCAAAAAATAATTGCAATGGTCGTTTCTCTACAGAAAAGCATCATTGCTGGCGCTGGATCGCGGCACAGAGAAAAGATAAAGCTTGCAAAAGTATTTACGACTACTCTAAAAATTCAGAACCTCTTGTTGGGGGAAAAAAACTTATCAAACAGGCTTGCCCACTGAAATTCAAACAATGGGTACTATTTCACACACAACAACGGCTTCTCTCTGAAATCTGCAACGTGGCAAGTCTGTAAGAAGTCAGGCGCTCTCACTGATCAATACAGAGGTTTTGATTTCAATAAGGGTGATAAAAGTTACTCTAACCCTGGGCAGCTACAAGCTCTCAACAGATGATCATCATTAGGCCTCTATCGGGGCTCCACATACTCAGGCCGTACAAATGTGTCCTATTAGTACATGGTCTGTCTGTTTGGCAACTCCAGTCTTAAGACAAATGGCAGCTGCTGCCCTTCGAGGTCTGAAGTCACGTCCTCAGGGAACCTAAAAGCCCAACTGGAAAATTCAAGGCCTGTTCATTAGAGACTGCTCCGGGGGAAACTTGCAAGGCTGCCATTAGAACTATATAAAAGAGCTAATTATTTTTATAAGACTCTTAAACTATCAAACGCACTCAGTTATAATAAAAAAAGTATTTACTGCTGGAATTCCACTAAAAAGACATTGTTTTTTGTCAAAAAAACAGTTGGCGACAGTGCCCAACTGAAGTCTCCGCATGAAAAACTGTAGTGAGTCTTCCAGGAGAAAGTTGTGTAAAAAACAACCAGGTTAGATAGCTTTGCAAGTGGAGGAACAACACTGAGCACGTTGTTGGGGGAAAAGATTCCAAACCACTCCCGGCGTATCTCCAGAGGTGGGCCGAGATTGTGTCTGTGACTGCCCCAGAACAAAAAGACAAGAGTTTAAGTGCTCAGAGCTGCAAAACTGACCGAGACAAACACATGCCATTCTTATTTTGATCCTGCTCGGTAACCAACAGCTGAAAGTGCTGCCGCACGCCAGGGTATTGATACATCAGTCACAAAGGCACATGGCCTAGCTGGCATCAAGGCTGAGCAGAAAAAAATAAAGAAAATCAGAAGGGATTCTGCATTTTTCCTCTGCTAAAACCCAGAAACAAAGATTACAGTAACAATAGCTATTTTCATAAAATATACTCCGAGGAAGAGCTGGAACACTTTCTTATTCATAACCACAATATTGTTTACTACTTCAACTCTGAAACAGAATCAAAGTTTCTCATACCAAAATATTTTTCCAGCTGCACAGCATGACAACACGATATTGAATTCTAATGGTGGAACAGAGTATTTATTACACAGCATTTATTACAACCTTTTAGAAGTGCTCTATGAAATTCCTTGCTGTTCCCTGATCAATTCTTGGATCAACATACACATTGGCTTCCGACAGCCTAATTCCAAAAAGCAATTACAACCCTAGTCCTTATGTAAAAGGACGACAGAAAGAAGCTACGTTAAACCAGTTTAAAAGAAGGAAAATGTAAAGAAAACAGATTAGGCATGATTTATATCAATGCCTAGTGCTGAAGTTAATTACAACTAACCCAATAAAATAGTGCCTTTATTATTGTACAGCAAGTAATAACCTTGGACGCAGAAACCAGAACTCTCTGCTGACTTTTGCATGCTCAATTCCACAGCACACTCCATGAAGAATTAAAGAAGTAGTAAATAAGCCGTACAGAAACGGCAGGTTTTTAACTAAAAGCAGAAGACTCCCCTGCTGTTTAACCATTTGGGATATTCCATGTAAACAGAGCTTCCTATAAACTGGTATTATGTTGTTAGTGGTAAATGCCTAAAACTACCCTATAATGAGAGTTTAATTTCAATACTTAAGTTTGAGTTCGAGTCCCAGTAAGTTTTTATAGATTCTGAAAATAAATCATAGGCATCTCGAGCTGGAGCAGTCTGCATACTTAAGTGCTACATTGTTCAGTAAAATACTGAATAAAAAACCCCTGTCAGCTTGGCTGACAATGCTTTCTATGCTATGAGATTCCTCTCAAAGTGACGGCTGTCGTCTTCTCCACTAACTACACCAACCTATACTAAATATGTAGTACAAAAGATACCCTACATAAAATGTTACAGCACACACAATCTTTAACAGTTACACACAGCCAGGAAATCTCGACACAGGCTGCAGATACAATTTATGGTGATACCAAGTATTCTTAAAAGGAGATTTTAGTAATAGAAAAAATCATCTTGAATCGCTTAATCCAAAAGTTCATGTAAAATTATGAAAATATCACTGTGTGCAATCAGGCAGGTCATATAAAATTACCAAAGTAGCACTGCAGAAATGAAACGCCATTGGTAATAATACAGCAAAAAAGCTGCATATCATCACAACTTCATTTTTATATCTAGTTTCAAAAGTGTACAAGAACATGCATATGGAAAACATGTCTTACGTGCCTTTTCTAGTGTTCTAACTCATGACTTCACGAGTAAAATTTTGCCCCTAGAAGCGCTGTCACATTAAGATTAAGCCTGTGTTAAACTCCAGTTCTTCTCTTGTCCCAGTCCAGCACCAGACTGTAGAGTGGGGAAAAACTGAAGGAGTGGATCCCCGATTTCAGGTCCACAGTTTCTGACGGAGGAAGCAATCTGCCTGGGCAGCCTCTCTTTCTCTCTCCCACTAGCAGGCTGTTGCCATGACTCCTCATGAAATGAAATTATGGGTCAGGTTTGAGTTCATCTAGCAGCAAACCTTTTCCATGGCAGTTGCCTCTTCAGGTCCTTTAACTATCAGCTGTTTTCAATGCTGAGATGAAAGACAGCAGCTTCGGGAAGAATAGAAGCAGAAATCTGAAACATTAATTGAGGAAATCAAAGTACCAAGCAGCTCTGCAAATCTGCAGCAATGGGAAGTCAGAAAAACTGGGGAAAATGGACAACGTAAGATGAACAACAGGAAGAAATCCAAATAATCAAGATGCAGTGCCAGCATCATTTTTAGGGAGGAAGGGAAACAAATTGAGAAACAGCAGGAATATTAAGCAGCTGCCTCTTGATTTCTAGGCTTTTTTGTTTCATTGTGATTTGGACTGTTTGTAAAACCACAGCATGGAAAAAACTGTCTTCCAAGGTAGACAAGTAATTATGAAGGCAAGAAAATCAGGCACTGGTAATGATGGAGTGATGCCATGGATAGCAACATTTGTCATCGCCACCACAGCAGCAGCAACCTTCCAGCTCAATGCCTGATAAGCTTTAACTAAATGAATTTAACTAATAAAAAACTCAATGATATAAAAAGTAAATACTATCTTGGAAGTAAAAGCCCCCTTATAATACCCTTTTCTCCAAATGTAGCTTAGCTCCCCTGCAAACTCTCGTAAGCAATGCATGCAAGCAAATGAACAAGATTCCTCCTCTCGCCCCACTTCTGAGGGAACAAAACCAATGTCAGCCAGTCCCACCTCTTCACTCAGAAGGCAGGATGTCCCAACCAATCCCCCCTTGGGTAATCCTATCCTAATCCAGATCGCTAAGAAAAGATTTAGGGAAAAGGAAGCTAAATTAAATAAAATTTTTAAAAAAGGCAGAAAAACTAAGGTGTGTCTTCCATTACACTCCACATGCACACTGCATTCCCTTCCTGCATCTGTGGTCTTCATTTAGACTAAAATACCCTGGGTAACCATTATTCCACTGTTATGCAACACCCAGCAACACAGGGCTCTAATCTCATCTGTCACTATGTATTTCTACCATAAACATGATAAATAAGAATTTTCTGCTCCTTTCCTTGAAAATTCTCCCCTGCTGCACCCAACCAGCAAATTTAATAAATAAATAAAAATTAAAAATCAAATAACCCTTTCTGGTTGAAGTAGAAATAAATGTCCTTGCAAATATTCATAAGATACTGGAAAATCCAGCTGATATTTCTGAATCCAATCCAACGCCTAACACACATACACCTCAATATCAGACTGATTGCTGCATAATCTGCATTAGGAGGTTTTTTTAACTTAGTTTTCAATATTTATTGAAAGATTAGTGCATCATCAACATGTTTTATGAGACAGGTATTTTCCCCGTTGCAAAGGCACTGCTGAGTATAAATGAGACTGAAGTTAAACAAGAAACTGAATGGCACCACTGTGCAAAGCTGCTCCTGCCAGAACTTGGAGTGGACAGAAGTGTTCCCCAAACCCTGAGTTTCTTACGCAGTTCTGCTTGGAAACAGACACGTTATTGGGGGTATTAAGGTGAACAAAAGCGTTCACGTCTTTCTAATAAGAGTCAGCGCCGAGCGTTGCCGCTCACTGAACTTTCCATAATCTCATACTCCTCCCCTGCACTAAACCTCTTTCCATAGTCTCAAATTAAGCAGACTAGCTGTAAACCAGCAGGGTGTCAAATTAAAGCACACTTTATTTTCAGAGGTCTCCACACTTCGCGGCTGACTTCCTGTCAGGAAGAGTTCCATTTCAGTGCGGAGCCCCATCAGCAGGGAGCTCACAGAATTAAGTGCCAGTTGATATTACTTTGTTTTGCATTTACCACCCATGAGAATATTGTTCAAAGATCTAGTTATAAAGTCAGCATGGTATCATCCTTCTGACTAGACTGCCAAGCCACAGGGTGTGCTCTCACTGCACAAAACTCACCTTAAATGGTGGTGTTTTTTTAAGTCCTAGTGTGCTGGTGAAGCAACAGGATGCCTTTTTTCTTCAGAAAAGTCTTACTTCTGTAGCTAAATTATGTTCCCTTAGTTTTGAACATCTGCAGCAGTGTACACTCCTGGAAATAAAGCTGTCCTGTTCCCCTTTTACACCCCCAAGAATCACATTTACATCAGACACTCCACTCTCCTCCCTAAACGTAAAACAATCGCACAAACTCTCAACAACAACAACAAATACACACGAATCTCAACAGCACAGTTCAAAGGCTGATACCTTGAGCTGTAGCAGATGTGTTTTCCATTAAACTGACACCAATGCCACATCCTGGGTTCCTGACCAAACTCCAGTAATTTCCATTTCAGAGGAGTATTCTCCTTAGTAAAACCCTATACAATTTGAAGAGCCCAGAGAACCACCACTAACCATTGTACGTTTCTTCAAGTAAATCAGGAAGGAAAAAATACCCCTTTTCCCCCCAGAACTTTGCTGTAGGCAACGATTACATCTTAGTAATATGACCTCAGGGAAGCTGAGCATTCGGAGGAAGAGCTCTGCGGTGCTGAAGCCTATCTTTCATCCATTTCCCAAAGCCTGCGAGTCATCCTGACCTCTCCAAGTCAATGCTTCACACATGCATGCACCAAGATACCAAGGCTTTACTCCCCCTATGCACCGGTCCCTCTCTCCACACCTTCTTAGTCTAATATGTAGCATTCACCCCAATTTCTTCACAGAAAAATGTATTTGTTTTTATAATTTTTGTTCAAAACTGCAAAGCTCAGAATTCCTTTCCAGAAAACAGCTGTGTAGTATAAATTGAAACACTGTTTTTCCACGCTACCTTTCTCCCTTTGCAGCTGACCCGGCCTGATTTTGTTGAACACCTCAACTTACAGCAGCTGCAAACTGCAGAGGGCATTTTCCAGTGGTTCAACAGCAGCCCTCAATTAAAAAAGTTTTAGTTGGGAAACCATTTCCATCACCCTGACAATCATTAATATCTGTTATGCAGAACCATCAGCCACATTTGATAAGAAGTATAACACAGTACGAGAAAAGCAGAATATCTGCTAAATGTAACACACCATAGGTTTTGCTCATCTTAAAATCCCACATCATATATTTCAGCTCCAAACTGGAGAATGAGGAAGCCTTTAATGTATCCTCCTAGACTAAGAATTAGGGAGAGGTATGAGGAGATAAAGCTGAAGTACCAGCTCACCCATTTTAGCTACTGTGGCCACTACCTGTCAGGACATACCTAGAAAGTGCCTATAGCATCATTAAGTCAAGAAAAGGTCACTTATTATTCATGCAGACTGGCAAATTATTCCTAGTACATTTTACCCCGTTTCCACATTTAAGGAAAAAACAAAGTTTAAGTTATAAACTTTTCTGACCAAGCAAACTGTCACGATATCACTTCACAGACTCGCAGAAGAAACGATACTCTATCAGAATTCAGTTTTCAAAATCCAGCCCGTGCTGAACAGAGATGTTTTCAACTCCCTGGCTGTAGACCATGCTAACAGTAAAGCGAGCACCTTGTTCCTGAAGCCAGCAACCACACCTCAAGGAGTTCCAACTATCTTCAATGTAGCAAACTAGAGCAGGAAGCTCTAGAGAGGAGCGTGAACGCCAGTGAGTATTATGAAGAAGGACAGAGGAGTTTGAAAGAGGCTCCCATTTAAACATGTTACCAGTGCTCTCCAGTCAATTCCAGGGAATTCAACAGGCTAAATATTGCAGGCAACCACAGGCAATTAGACTTTCAGACAATTTAGCAAGTAACAGGAAATCAAAATAGGATTGAAGTTCTAACAGACAAATTTTATGTTATCCTAGAGTTTTACAAAGACTGTATTACAATAATCTAGTTCTGGAGAGACAAAATCTATATAGAGCTTAAGTCAAAGAAAACAAACAAACAAAAAATACCCAGTTAATTTAAAATGTCTTTTCAACATAGCCCAGTTCAAAGGAAAGGTTTTCCCAGCTGTTTCCATTTATTTCAATCTTATCAGAATTGCACTTCAGACAGTTATCTACCCAACTGATCTCCAGTTTCAAACACTTCCAATGTGAAACATCGTTCAATGAAGCAAGCAGCAAAAGATCCACAGCACACGTAATTCATCTGTAATTATCCCAAGTACCCTGCTCAGTGACATATACCGAGCATGACAGTTGTCAATATACATTTTCAGCACCCACAGTGAGATCCTCAGAGATGCAGGGACGACTCCCACTCGGGAAGGAAAGCAGCTACATTATGCACAAAAATACCCCAGATATATCAAGCGTAATGGAGCATCCAAGTGATCTAGACAACAGATATGATAATTTAACCTTCTGGTTTGTTAGAAGGAAACCTACTGATGAGAGCAACTAAAATTCAAGCGCCAAAAGACTGCATTTAAGGAGGCTGGATTCCACGGGCAGTGTCCCATCACACCTTCCAGGCCTTTCATTTCATTTCTCCATAGGATTAAATCCTACTGACCACAAGCCAAACACTGTGTCGATATCAAGGGCCTCACATGCAGGAGAACACAGAATCCCTAAACTTTATCCCCAAGATCTTACAGGAAAGAACAGATGTCTCCATATATCACAACCAAAGAAGAAAACGGCACTTGAGGACAACACAGTTGAATCACAATGTTGCCTTTACAGATTGAGAGAGCTTAATTTCTTTCCAAGCTGGACTCTTCCACATGCCTGGTAACTGCCCTTGAAGCTTGTGCTACTAGCTACCTTGGGATGATATGCTGAACTTTGACAGAGTATTCTACTCGGTGATAACAATAACTGTTACCTGAAACATTCATTGAAACTTAAGCCCCTTCTGTGTGAGGGGAGCACTTTGATAGCGTGGCCCCTGGCTACTGAAGGCTCTACTTTCCCCTCTCTCTAGCTCTGACCACAGTCTCCATCCAGCAAAACTAAGTCCTTGTAGATGAAAAATATACACGGCAGGGGGGAAAGAATAACAAGTGTCTTTGAAGAGGAAATATTTTATCATGTAAAATCGCTTCACGGAAAATATCCTGCAGTAGCACCGCACATAAAACTCAACTGGCATCTTCCAACTGCTTTCCATCCGATAGCATCCGAAATAAGAATAGGATAAAAATCTTCCATTTTTCGTACCAGTTACAAGGACTATGCAATATTTGTTACAAAATGGCCCAGGACAGTTGCTACTACTGCCTGCATAACTATTAATAACATGCTCAGTAACCTTCTGTTTCCACGTTAAGTACACCTAGCTCCTCTTGGTATGAAGCAGACCAGAGGCAGGCTCAGAATCTAAGTAATCTGTAGGAGAGCAAGGTCATCTTGAATACTCTCACTCCAGCCTACAGCCATCTCTACAAAAAGCTAGGCCAGCAGATAGTCTTGCAATCTTCAAATACTTCAGAAGAGCACAGATGAAGTAAACCCCAAACCATCTACAGTACGAGGTGTCTGGCACACCTGCAGGTGAAGTATTTTTCTGTGCATCTCAGAACAGCGTCTTTATACCAACCGAGAAACACTGAATACTTTACAACATCACAAAGTAAGTTATCGATACCAGGCAAAAATCTAAGGGCATGATTCAGGCAAAGTCCTTCCCTGAACTTAATAATTTAGACATTGGGAAGCCCTTTTCTTTCATTGCTGTTAAGATCTAAATCATTTCCATTTGCCTCACGATGTTCCTAACAACGTTCTGTCACAAAAGCAAATCTCTTACTGAACTAGTTTACTCAAATGCAGCTATATTCATCTTTGGCAGAAGATGATCCTATTGGCAGAATTTCACACTGTATAAAAAGACAAACATCCAAGCCCAGCTATCTTCTAAGGGGCTTTGAAAAAGACATTAGAACTTCTAAAAGGAAAGTAGAACTTGCATTAAAACTGAAAGAAGGTTATTTGGCAGCTTGCAAAATCCTTACAAATCTATCCTCTGTACATATCCATTTTTTAGATCATAGATCTAAAGGATTATTAGATCCTTTTTAAACATATTTTCAGCTGTTAAAACACAAAATGATTAAGTGGAAAAAATATTATCTTGATTTAAATGCCATCATGTAACACTCGGGGCATGTCAGAAGCACGCAAACAGCATTTATTCTCTTCATATCTAAACCAGGACTTTGGTAGGGTTTTGGTGCTTCCGTTGAGTTCAGCTGCCAGGTATCAGAGTGACACAGCTCTTTAGATAACCTATACCCAATACAATTAAAACTTCATAGCGATCACTCTAGTTATCCATCACATCAAATTGCACTTAAAAGTAAATTAGGAAGCAGTGCAGATGACAGAGTGTCAGCATAATGTGTTCTCCCTGCAAGTAACAAACACTGCAAACCAGCCATCTTCTACATCAGCTAAAAATCTCTAAGCATTTCAGAGGCTTACCTCATCTCAGAGCACGCTGCAGAAACCCATTCCTCAGGTAATGAACCTGGATCCTTGGAGCTTTTTTCTGAGCTCAGGATACCCAGAAAAGCTTGAAGATCCTATTGCATTTTACAAAGATTTAAGTTCTGGAGAGGCAGAGGCGTGTGTGCGTGCAAATAAAATCTGCTGAAAAATCAGAATGTTAACTACCACCCTATTGCTCTTCCTTAGGGGAAATGCTCTATCATCTTGTCTGTAGGGGTGCGTGACCGCAGGGCACTCAGCGATGTTGTTTAAATAATTAAGATTCGTTATCAGAACGAGAGATATGATGCAACTAAGATACAGCCCATGCAAAAGATGAATACAGACTTCTTTATGAGCAACAGAATCCCTTAGCGAAGCGATTTAGTAGCACGTGAAAGCTCATGCTGAAGAAAAACCTTTTGTGAAAGTTTCTCCATTTCACTGGCGGTAATTGGTTTGGTGAGTTGAGTTGGACAAGACAAAAACAGAGCGATGAAAACCTCTTAAGTTTGCCTACACATACAGCAAGACCAACTGTCACAGCATATTTTCTTTCTGCTTGAATACTACTAATCAGCTTTTGGTGGCACGGTGTTCAATCATACTTTTCTCTCCAAAAAAGTAACTCCAAAAACTATGAGGACACCATGGGACACCTCCGGCCACACTCATATTTCATCGGGCCACGCGAGCAGATGCTATCGCTGCACACAAACCAGCTCTGGAGTTTCAGAGTTTACGC
Organism: Chloroceryle amazona; assembly: GCA_027560015.1. NCBI lineage: Eukaryota > Metazoa > Chordata > Aves > Coraciiformes > Cerylidae > Chloroceryle > Chloroceryle amazona. Next base: position 39,846 of record JANHFX010005701.1, read on the forward strand.
TTCTCTCTTCCATCTCCTCATGAAAGATCCACTTTAGCAAGGTCCAATATGAATCTAATGGCTACAGCTAGGTAGTTATTTTGCAATATATCATATTAATATTTCTAGGAGATAAAATAACTGGAGATTAGATGTATTAAAACATTGCTCTTGGTTTTATGTATGCCATCAGCTATCAAGAACGTGCCCTTAATCCCTTTGAAATAACAGGGGGCAGAGGAAGGAGGAAGCAAGCAGCTTTTATACCTCGAACGAGCAAGCAGCGTGTATGGGCAGGCAGAGGTGCTGGAGGGGTCAGAAGTTGCTGCATTATCCAGTAATCTTTAATTGCAAACTTTTTAAAAGGTTGGGTGGCGATTTAGAAAACTACACAGGAGCTGGATCATATTTGAGTCAGTTCGCGTGAGTTTATTTTATGGTCTAGAAAATTAGAAAATTTAGATTCACTAGGAAAAAAAAAAGCTCTTAAGTCAAGGACGGATCCGACAAGAATCACCTAATTAGTTCTCTTACACATATTCCACTGACAATTGAGTTGATTTACTACTGAAAGAAGTAATTTTCGAGTCCTGCAAATTCTCTAAATTCAAAGGCATCAAGGAAACTTATGGAACCTGTTTTGTACCTTTTCACCTTGGAGACACAACAGTAGGACAAATGCTTCATGTATGCGAGCAAGGGATAAATGTTTTTACATACCTCCCTGAGACAGCAGGGAAGATCACTTTTTCCTACTTAGTCATGTACTTCCAGAGACCACCTGACAAACGGAAGGAAGCCCAGGAGCACGTCTGCTCCGTCAATAAACACGCTCTCGATCCCTGTGCGCCCCTTGGCAGAGAAGGGCTCTTTCAGGTGAAAGGGCTTGCTTTATTCAGGGGTGATATCACAGGTTCCCCACGCGGAAGCTTCTCTGACAATAGCAGACGAGCACCTTTAGCATCCTGACGTCACTCCTTTCAAAGGGCTAATAGCCAGGAGCCTGCTCTCCCTTCGCTGGTTTAATTACTCCGACAGGATGCCAGGCCAGACTAGCTGGTGCTTCCAGGTTCACTGTACTGTATGCATTTCTGATAAATGGGAAAAGAATAGATGACCTGGCAGAAGGCTCAGACAATAACATGTGATTTACAGGACATGAATGCAGCTACTATAAGATTTATCTGACAGCCCTCTCCGATAGTGGACTGTTGAGTATCCGATGGAATGATTTCTAGTCTGGAAAGTCTGCTACTGAGTAGCCATACACATTATTTATTTATTAGATGTTTTGGGTTGAAACCATTTTTAAATGATGCACTTCACAATGCTCAGCCATAAATTTAGTTTTAAGCCCTAGAAGGGAGGTAGTGTTATTGGAATGTGTGTCAGACTGAATTAGGATGAGCAACACAACGCTTTTATAAAGTGGCCTTGAATGCAACGTCGATTCTTTCAAAAATGATATTAATGTCAAATAAGCAGGAACGCTTTGCAGTAATATTAAATGAAGGATTTCTTTACGTTTTGATAGATTTATATAAATAGAAGTATACACACAGACACGTCTCCAAGTGTAGCGTCTCTGTCAAGAAACACAACTGGTTTTGTCTTGGGAAAAGCCTTTTGTCCGTATCTCAAACCACCTGTTTCTCTTTTTACCTTGTATTAAACACAGAATGAGCTATCAACACAAACAGAAAAATAAAACCCAAAAGCAACAGTCTTTTTCCATGTGCCTAAATAGATGATCTTTAAACAAGAGAAACCATTAACCTGGTGACACATGGTTTCAGAGAATGGCATCTTTTGGATTTCTTTACATCACTTCACCTGGGAAAAAGCTTTCTTTTCACAATTTTCTGGCAAAATTACCTGCGAGATATTATTATTCCACTTTGCACTTCTGAGAGAGAGAAAAACAACAAACCAACCACAAACGTATTCCAGCCACAAATCTAAATAAGCATCAGAAAAATTTCAGCTGTTTCAGAAAAATCATCTAAATGCCTCCATCATATACACAATGTTCACAACTCGTTTTCAGAAAGAGGTTAGTGTAAAAAAACACCAGAGATTTTAATCAGAGCAATCTTTCAATTTCATAAAATGATGGCTGACAAATTTGTGAAGTTTTAAATCAAATTTGCAGATACTTACTTTGTAACTATGCCACATTATATATGTGATTAAAAACTAGTTTTTGACCTGATCTTTTGATCTTTGGCACTTCATCCTCTCCATCTCCTCTTAAAAATTAATTAAAATTTTAGCAAAAGGATAACACTTCACTTCCCACCCTATCTTGGGCCAAAAAAAAAAAAAAGGAAAGAAAAGAGAGGGGAAAAAAAAAGGCAGAATAAAATCAATCAAGCTCAACCCCAACTCCTCCCAGTATCTGTAAAATGTCGGCTTGAAATTCAATTTCATATCTCTCAAGCTTTCATGTAGCAAAAGACAGTTCACTTCTTAACAAAATAAATCACTTCTGTGATTGCCATGCTGACCTCTTTGAATTAGGAAAATTCAAAGTGAAAAATGTAATTATCACCACCGAACAATCTGTATACATCTGGAGCTAATTTTACATTCATTTCTCACATCATTTTTCATATTCTGCCAAAAATTACAACTGCCGTGTAACTTTAAAAAGACTTTGAGGTCTTTGGGACTTTATTGGTTTATTTCTACTATTTCACAAAGAACAAGCTCAGTCTGCAAGCAGCACTGCTCAGCAGTCACGATATCCTCAATTTGATTAGATTAGCATTAAGTGGCATTGTGACACGTATGACAAATAGATGCATTAGAGCACGTCATTTATTCCTTATCCTTTCCCCTTCCCCAAACCAAACAAGTGACGTACTGTACGGGGCACAACAGGATTGCAAAAAAGGGATTAGATTACCCTACCAAAAAAAGAAGGAAAGGTCAACCACTAATTATTTATACAAGCAGCATGGGTACTGGAAACTAATTTTTAAAATAGTAATAGCAAACTGTCAGGCACACATTTAATACTCAGATTAGTTTTACTCCAACACATTAACAACTGAGCAGTAAAACTTGTCTATGGATGTCTGGTAGGAAAGATTCTTTTCTAATTTAAAGCGGCAGCAAATTCATATCCTAGAAGATGTGAACAATGTCCACTCCCAGTATTGCCATCTGTAATCCAGCCATCTCTAAATTCCAAGAGTTCCGTAAGGAATATTACGCTTCTTTCAGGATAAAAATAAATGATATTGCCCGAGGAAGGTGGAAAACTAGGTGAGTGAAGTTCCAGATACATTCATTAACAGTAAGCTCCTTAGAAAACATAACTACTCTTCACTAGTTCATTGTAAAATCTATTAGGTGTAATCTCAAGAAGTAATTGTTCTTATTGCGCTTTATTGACAATGCAGGCTATCGATTTTTCACACCTTCTATGATTCTTTCATTTGTATTCATGAAATGTCTATCAGCACACTCTAAATAAATTTGGCAATATAGGCACTAAAACGAATAAATCGATGTGAAGAAACATTAATTTTGCATTATCCTTATTCGTCAGGCAAGCAAACCATAAGGGTTGTAAATGAAGGTCAAAGGTTTTGAAATGGGTCAGAACCCTTGACCTCTAGACCAATACCATTCCCATTAAAAAAGGCTATTTTAAAGTTTTAAGTAGGGGAATTTACTACCAGAAAGGTATCATTTTTAAGGCACCAAAAGAAAGGCTCAATAAAAATCAGTCTTACATTTAATTACAAAGAAAAAAAAATAGAAAGAAAAAAGAGGCAAGAAACCCCCAAAGAAAATCCAGTTCATGTAGTATAGGCAATTTTAAGGCTCTTTTCTAACCATAGGAACAGGCAATTCTCAGGTTCTTAAATGTCTAAAATCTCTTTGCCTTTAGGAATGTAGAATGACCCCAACTGCTGACAACTACGGCTGCTCGCTTACAGTTTTTTTCTCCAATTCTTAGCACTTGTCAAATCAATTAAGAATGACAGGGTTTCAAAAGTATTTATCACTCATTTCATAAGCTCTACACAAAAGGAAAAATTTTCTTCATCCCAGAGGATTCAGCACGCTGAGATAGAGAAATCAATCTGTTTCTACAGGCTTAATATTTTATTGATCCTATTTGATCTTACAAAAATGACAGCGCAGAATTCCTTAGGCACACCTCCATCAAGGTTATGTAAATGCTCCAGAGTAAGGTAACAAACTCTTAGCACCTTCTCTCTCCAACCAGCCGGACGCAATTGTTGTGTGGCTTTTTTTTAATGGAAAGGCCTTACACGTGACCTTTTTACCCACAACCTTACATCTGCAAGTAAAATTTAAGCACCACGGAAATTACAGTTAAAAGAGCAATTTCAGAGAACATTGTTAGTTAAACCTCACCTGAGAGCAAAGCAGCATCACCAGCTCCACAACTGAACTGCTAGATTTCATGCACACGAGACCTACAGAAGGCAAACACAGGATACATAAAGGGATGCCTGTATGGCACCAGCTGGTAGCACCAACTGCTTTGAAGTGCAATAGATTAGAAGCGTTTAGACAATCAAAAGAAAGCTCATACCACTCATACCACTTCCAGTTCAGTTTTGTACTTTATCAGCACAAGAGTATGTGTGTCAGAGGGAAATCATAAACTCCACGCCCCGCATCTAGAGATGCAGCTAATAGTACCACACTGCCTCCATTACTCACACTTTCCTCAATGTTTGTAGGTCAAAGCGATCAGAAGCGTGGTTAACATATGTTATATTAATCCACTGTATCTACATTTGGCTATTTCTTGAAGGATTGAGTCATTATATATGCAGAGAAGGGAAATGGCTTCATGACCTTTGCTTTCTCCATTGCACGTTCTCCTTTCAGCCCCCAGCTATCAATCAAGTTTCCATTTTGTTTCATGGCAGCAGACATCCCAAACACTCTTATTAGTACTTTGACCCTTAACCCCACACTAAACCTTAGCAGAAGTGCAAGCAGTAACCTGTTATATATTCTCGATTGTTTATAAACTAATTTGACTATTATTATTACTGTTTGTAGCCATTTTTTGTTTGGTGTTTGTCTATAACTCAGTTTTAGGCCCCAAAATTGGGGTTTGTGTGTTTAATTTTGTACAGATAGTTCATACACTCCTAGTAATTTTCCTGCCTTTTTTTTTGGCCATCCAATCTATGAAATACTCCTCTCTCTGTGTATATAATCTATTCTACTGTCACAGTACTTTGGAATCAGATTATCTTTTCTTTATCTTCAGACCAAAAAAAATAAATGTAATTAAATAGGATATTTGCTTCCCTGGCCATTAAAGCTTTGAGAAAAATCTCCTTCCTGCTATTCTTATGAAATGAATGGAATTCATGTGTTCATGAAGCAGCTTCCATTAAGTTTTTTAGCAGGTAGAATGATGGCCACATGTATTATCAAAACAAAACCCCAGCTTTTTCAGACACACAGAAGACAATTCATCCACTTCTTCCCACCCCAAAAGGTAGGCAAGCTGAGTTCCTAAACTAAATAACTTCAGTGAAGCCTCCATTTTGATACCAGCAATTTTCAGTAAAACACTTAGCAGGGTTTGATACTCTAAATGTGTTTCTGACAATGTTTACCATACTCTGCCCTCCACACAGGACACCTGTCCTCAGCCAGGAAACAAGTAGTTTAAAAAATGGTTAAAAAAGAGCTTTTTACTCCCCAGGAAGCAAATCGAGATAGAGATGCAGATATGGTTCATGTGCAAGCAACTGTGAGCTTCTAACATTGGAGTGTTTAATTGCTGGAAGCTGCAACAAGCTCACACTAATTCAATTTACTGCTTTAAGGGGACAACAATTGTCATTTTCACTCTAAAAACCAGTGGGCAAAGCAATTTCTGATATAACCAAATTATAAGAAAATTGAAAATCTCATTAGTAAACTCAGTGTTCTAATAAACATGATTTTTTTCTAACTGAGAACATTACTATCTGCATTGCAGCACTCCATGTGAGAAACCCACCAGTAAAAGATAACTCAATCATCTCAAGTTCAGCCACTTTAAGTCAACACCAGGAAAAGCCATGACTGTTGTACACCTGAATGTTCATCTTCTCAGAAGTACCAGATCACAAGTGACAATGCATTCCTCTTACCTGTAGGGCTGCCTTCCCACTAGAAACCAGATTCACATGCAAGAAACACAGGACAAGAAGCTCTGCTGACATAGTTGCTAAGAAGCTTTCTGTTACAATATCACAGTAAAAATGCAAGGTCTTTTTAATTAACTTTCTACACTGTACTCCATCCTTCACTTGCTCCCAAAGTGCTGACCTGGACACCAAGTTTCTTTTTAAAGGCCACAGAAGCTGGTGTACGGAATGGGGTTTATGGGACAATTCCCTGGCAGAGATAACAGCAGTTATGAGATAGAGGATGCTGTGAGATGAGATGCAGGTAAAGGGGTAGCAGAGATGGCAAAGGTGAAGCAATGGCAATGACCTCACAGGACTGTTGAAAGAAGGAACAGGAGGCAACACAATCCACTGGATAGCGCTGTGTGGGAAGGCAAGGAGGAAGCTTCTAAGGCAGAGCAAGCAGGAAAAAAAAAATAGCAATTTTGAATCTTCAAGGTAAAACAAAAGACACTGAAAAAAACCAAAACACCACCTTTTTTTTTTTTTAATGGAAACTTACTTGTACCTTCTATCAGCAACTCCTGCCCATGGCTGCCCAACAGAGTCCGTGAAAGAAAGGTAGCAAAATCCACAAAGATCTCTCTCAGAAGAGGGGCAGCTTTTTCCAAGGCATGTTCAAGCCTGTCTGTAATACTAGGAGAGAGAGATGTGTAATTAACAACAACAAAAACAGAAGGAAGTTGCTGAAATTCTATAGAAAGGAGTACAATTTGGGGCAACTGTATAGGAAGGAATCAATAAAGCTGACACTCATCTTTCCAAACCTTCATGAGGTATTAAACATCAGCAAACAACTCTCTCAAGCGGTGTGGAATCAGAATATTAACTGTAACATCAAAATGTGAGCATGGCACAGCTGTTCACATGTTCAGCTGGAGAAGGTACCTCATATTTGAAGCAGAATCCTCAGGCACCGAAGACAGTGTAGGGACAGATGGCAATTTTGAGTTGGATGATCCCCTTCCTGCAAGGGAAAATAGTAACAGATTTACATTAAAAAGAGGAAAATAACTCAAGGAAATCTTGCAGTTTGCTTTGTGAAGGCAGTCAGACCAGGCAGCAGTGGTCCCTTCTGGCCTTATAAGCTGTGATTCTCTCTGAATATACTGAAGAGCACCTATAACCTTCAGCAGCCAACACAAATAGTGTCCTGCACCCTTAACAATCCTGCAGTGTATGAGTATGTGGGAACATGAAGCCAAATGGTAACATTTTAAAGCATCTTTTTTTGTTACTGGCAGCGCTCACCCAATTTCAACTACACTTTCAGAGAAAACCCTTTCGTTTTGTCTAAAATGAAAACATACTTGTGTCAAAATGAAGCAGAATCCAAAACAAGTGGGTATTTTTTGACAGCCTGGTTTAAATTTTCGCAACACCAGGCCCCTGACAAAGACAGCTATGATACCATTTTCCCCTGCACTGCCAGCATCATTAGTGTGCTGGCGGTGGTATAACCTCCTTTATGAGTTATTAACTTTGCCCATCAATTATTCAAAGGTTGATAGGGAAGACTCGGTCATTTATGCATCCTATGCTTACAAAAAAACCCCAAACCAACCAACCACCAATTCTGTGACTGCAAATGGACACTACATGGCTCTCATCAGCAGAGCAGGAATCTGTAAACAGTAAATTCTGCTTTTCAGTATATAAAGAGAAATACAAACTCCATCCTGCAGCATGGACTGGTATTAGCAATGATGAAGAGGGGGTAAGCAAGACAGGCAGAGATTTCACAGATATTTGCTGCCAGGATAGGAACGGTGACTCACAAATCTTGCATTGCATTCCAAACTATAGAGAGGAATGAATCTTAGCAGACAGATTTCTGTGCATTTCCCAAGAGCATGACTGCTTCTAGTCCATCTGCAATCCTATCTCTTTCCAACCTTAGACCCTGTCCTATTCTCTTCCCTCTCACCTCGCCAGTTTCAGATGCTTATGCTGCTGGAAAAGAAAAAAAAAGGAGGAGGAAAAAAAAAAGGAAAACAGCATGAAAGAAAAGAGGTTAATCATTTCAGTTCTCACTTCTCCCTTAGCAAAGACTTGACCCTTCTCAGAACTGTAGCTATAGAGAAATTCCTGATCATCCCACCTATGCCGGAGTGAGCTCAGCTACCCGCAACCTGTCTGGAACTAAGCTAAGATCTTGAGAGTGTCGACCAAAACGTCTCACCTGCAACCTTGCAAAGTGTTTCTACCTGACTCAAGTGGAACAGATTTGTAACAAAGACTGCAAAGGCTGATCCCCACGACGCCAAGTTTATTTCTCCTGCTAAATGACAAACTTCTGCTGCAGAACACTGGCACACAAACCTTCCCCCCAGAAATGCCGGGGGGGTTGTGGGGATTGTTGGGGTTTTCTCCCCACGATCTGGTGAGGATGCTTTTCTCTAATCTTCCTTCAAAGGCAGCACAGAAACTGATAGATACAACTGAGGCATCAAAATGGTGAAAGGCTTGCTCTTATTTGTTTTTCTTTCTCCATAGGTAGGAGATATCTCTGTGAACGTGACTCGGTCATGCCTTTAAGAAATTCAACACAAAGGTCTCCTTTGACTTTGTACGGGATGATGGGGTCAGAAAGAAATTTTTAGTGGGCCGTACAAAATAAAGGACAAAAAAATGGGGAACAAAGTATTAGCTGAAAGCAAGCTGGAATCTGAATCTTCTGGGCATGGTTTCCTAAATAATTTATCTACTAAAGGCAAATCAAATCTCTATTTCTGAAAATCCCAATGGCAACAGACAGATTCTGTAAATATTTTCATAGCTACTCCATTTCTTTCAGAGCCAGTTTCACCATAAGGCATTCTGGGTATTCCCAAAGGAAAGCCAGTCAAATGATGTGCTGAAAATTAGGACGGGGTCTCCTGTATATAAAAACAGAGCCCACAGAAGGCAACAAGCCATAGGATTCAGTGGTTGCATAGACTCCAGTTCTTTGTGGGATACTTAACAGCTATGGTAATTATTTTTTCCACACAAATTTATACAAGACACCGCCTTCCAATCCTTTAATATCCAATACAACCTTTACATTTAAATCACTCCACTAGAATTCCCAGCTTTCCCCCTGAAGCCCAACATCCCTATTCTCACTAAACAAGTCCCCCCAGCTTGAAAATCTCCTGAATTCTCTTGCCCAGTGGTAGCCTTAAGCCCACACACCATCCGTAAGGGGAAACAAGCTCACTGATCTGGGGGGTTCAACATTATACAGAACTGAAATGGCACCCAAAGCCTCCCAAACACCAAAGTCCTCTCAGCATGCAAATTGCACACACGGAAAATCTCGTTATATAAATGCTTGAGTGCTTTTTACTACAGATCATATCTGTGAGCAGCAATCCGCTAATTACTGGGTAGGACAGAAAGCCAACAGTGTACACAACTCAAATCTTACCATATCAAACACATCGCAAAATCCAGGATCAATTTATCAGTAAAAAATAAGACTTCAGTAGTGCAGCAGAGTAGCCTGAGTTTGACAGCTAAGTGACATTAATACAATGCAAGTTTTAGGCTACAAGCAAAATAACTGAAGGAAAAATCAGAAACAAATTCAGGGGAAACATCTGCAAGGACAATGAAAGGGCATAATTGCCATCACGAGGCTAATAAAGAGACATACACTTGAACCAGGGTAACTTGGGGTTTCTGTTGTTTATTTTGTAGGATGCGTCGGGGTTTTTTGTTTGGTTTTATGCTTTTTACACACAATAGCACTGGTATAAATGGAGTGGGAAGTAAAGGAAGTGGCTGACAACACAGATAGGACAGGATTTTTTTGTTGTTTCTTTTAGTAATCAAAGCAAATTTTGCCTAACAGATCAGGTAGAAATGTAAAACTCTATGAAGTTTTAAGTTAAAATCAACTTTTAAATATAGACATAACAGAAAGAGCACTGATAATTTGAATTTGACAACAGCATAAGGCAGGCACCTATATGAACTGATACTCTTTTTGAAGATTATGTAAGGATATTTATGACCTGAATTTCTTCATGCTTATCATCACCTAAATCCACATTCCAAACTCAGATATGTTTCATTAAAAGGGTGAATCTCAGATTTATCACAGCTGAGAATTCCGGGTCTTTTTTAGATAGGATTAGACACAGCGATTTTTGCATTCAAATTTTTGGTTTGTGGAAGTACTACTTTGATTTTACTTAACTCAGAAATGGCTTTTTATTCTACTTTTTTTTTTCCCACAAGGCAGAAAAAAAAGGAAAATACTTCAGGAGCATATTTTCCTTCACGACACACATGTGGGTAAGTGCAGTAGCTGCTTCAAACATGTGGAACTAAACTGACTTATCTCTTCCTTATCCTTTCACTGATAAACTGGCTCCTTCAAACTGACAGTTTTACAGACATTTGCAAGAACATAAAAGAAAATGCAAATAGATCATCTGTCTAGCACCCTTACAGTGAAACCTTATTGTTTATTCAAGGTCCCCAAGGGTCTAAACAAATAATAGCTCTAGCAATAAAATATTGTTAAAGAAACTCCTCCTGCAAGATCCTTATCCTTTTGCAAGTACACTTACAAAGTAAGCTTGGTGATACACAAGCAGTGCACAGTACACTTTGGGAGGATGGAGATGAGGTGAAAAAAACCCCAGCAGCGAGTTGAATTAAATGACCATACCTCTTCATTTTGCACTAGAGATCTCCCGTACATCAATACACCGATGCCCTTTATGAAAGCAGTCTCTAGTAAAATAATGAGCTCATTCAAAAATACACTTCCGGGGCTGGAAGTGCACAATGCAAGACTACAATGAAAGGTTTTACAAGCTAATATAAGGATTTGTTGCATAAACACATCTGTAGGTTAAACCAAAACAGATTTCACAAAACAATGGTGTACTCTCTGAAGAGAAGTTGTTTTCAAACAGTTTTTACCCTGAAAAAGCTGTTAACCATTTCCATTTGAGATTTCTCAGTGTTGCTGTGCTCTGGTAACTAGCCTGCAACTACTGTCACTGTGAAGTCAGGTTTCTCTGGGAAATAGTTACTATATCCAGTGAATTTCTTCCACTACATCTGCGCCAGTGGTAACTAACTCCACATTCATTTTTCTGACTTTAACTTGTCTCCCACTAACTTAATTTATTGCAAAACTTCAAGGTTATTTTCACCTAGGTATAAAAATCAAAGAAACCATTCTGCTTTGCAAAACAAGCCAACCGTGGGAGAAAATTTCCATTTTCCTCTATGTAGGGCTAGCATTCAGGAGTCACAACTCCTTTATTTTAATCTCTTGTTCCTATTAATTCCCAGGTTTCTGCCAAGCATCCGCCTCCTTTTTCACCTCAGCCTTTGACATGGCCTTGTTTATGACTTCACACCGTGGGGAATTGTCCAAGTCTCTGCTCAGGAGAAGCAGGGATCCTGCTGGCAACTCTGTGTAGCTCAAAGGCAAAACAAGTGAAACTCAAAGAACTTGGAGTAGAGGGGGAGGAGGCAGACTACAGCAACCGAGTGGAATTTCTCAGTATTTTCTACACGCGGCGTCCGCAAGGACGAGATGCAACTCACTCCTCTGCCTACAGACTGTTTGTCCTTCCTCTTTATAGAAATATATTTGAGCCACCATTCGCAAACCGAACAGTGAAAGCCTCAGGACTGCACTCCTTAGAGCGAAGCACCAATAAACTGCAGGTCAAATCCCTCCAGCACATAAACAGAAAACCTCGGACCACCAGAGAAAACAGGGGGGTGCAAACTGCAAAACAGTTCTAAAAGGTTCACACTGCTTCAGAACATTACAACTGCAATTGAAACTTGTAAAAGGAAAGCGAAGTGACAAACAAGAATACAAACATCAGCCTATGAGCCAACCCAAGGAAGAAATAACTCGAGCAAATTTCTCTTCCCTTAGATTATTACTAGTAAATACTGGTTTTCGCTTGATGCCGCCCTCTCTAAGAGACTAATGATTGGCCATGAGGGGGCTTTTTTTTCTCCATTCGCTTCCAGGATCTTTCAATAATTGGAGTATCAATTTCAGCAGGCCAACAACCCAAATGCCAGCGATCGGTGACGTGCTCTGGGCACGTTCAGGCCACAGGAGGCCCATCTGTAATCAGGAAAGGCTGTTTGTGCTGGGAAATATTCTGCGGCTACGATGAGAAAAGGTGAAGCAACTTCTCCTGCCAAAAGGCCTGGCTGTCTGAGGCCAACGCATGTTTTCACCCTCTTTCAAAGTATGAGAGGAACAGAGTGATCTCAGATGGTTATCTTTCCAACTTGTCAACACTCTGTATGTGGTAGTCCAGGACACGTCACATCCACTTGATATGAGCTTAGGACAATCTCAAGGGTCAACGCGCTGAGATACTCCCAGACCCTGAGCTATGGGCAAGATGCAAACTTCAGGAAAAATACTGGGAAGGAGGTTGATGAATTCAAAGCACGTGTAAATGGCAATGGAGACATCCAGAACCACAAGGACTAACATTCCAACACAGATCCTACCTTGACTGAGCAATGCTGCCATCACATACTCACGTACTATATAAAACTTATTCCCATTATTTCTTAATTAAAAAAAAATTACACAAATTTACAATGAATGTTAGCTAAAAAAAAGGAGAGCAATGTATTGAGTCTCTGATCTATGAGCACAAAAACGAGTGACAGAACATGTGATTTGAACTCGGGAAAAATGATGTATTTCATTTTCACAGGAAGCTCTCTTATCTTGCTTATATCTTCAAAGAAAAAGGTGAAAGGCCTTGTACAGATCTTTCTTTCAAACTGAAATGTGTGCAATTTGCATGAGCAACATCAGTGCAAACCTCTCCAACTCTGAAAAATTTTTGCTTCCATGCCATTCGTTTGCTGGGGGAAAAAAGAAACAGTCTCCCATTTTAATCAGTTTAAGGCATGATTTCATTTAGCCCTTTACTTTTTCTTTTAATTAATTAGATTGCCAGTCTAAACATGTCTATTTTTAAACCTGATTAGTTTCTTTTTATGCATATCAGTTCAGATTACACACCCAATTTTTGCCAAAACTCCCAGACATGCTGGAAGTCACAGAGTTACTAACTACATCAGTATTGTTTATTGTCTGGATTTCTTATACATTCTACGGGCACAGGAGCTCTTATTTTTTCTTCTATATGTTCTTAAAGGTTGACTAAATCTGAAAATCCATCTTCATCTGTTTTGTTTCTATTAAAAGCAAGGGAATACTGACTTCAGAAATTGTAATATTTAAGCCCACATCTAATTTGGGAAAAGCAGTGAGGAGTTAAAGAATTAAAAACTATTTTAAATAATTTCATTGTAAGTAAGGGTTTGTTTGGGTTTGTTTTTTGTTTGGCAGCTCAGAGCCAATCTTCCCCAAAGAGCTGGGACATTTAAAGAGAGTAAGTGTTCTTAGTCCAAACATTACTCCTAGACTTGTACACTGCTAATTCCTGCAGTTTGGGTGACAAAATGGATTCTCCGGTTTGTAAAGAATGAGAACATCCTGGATTTCAGTAGCTTTTCTTCTTATCTTCTCCGGAACAAAACCTTTTTCATTTGCCCAAGAAATGCAACTGGCAGTTGAGGATGGCAACAAATACCTTCCAGGCACAGGAGTACTGGAGGACATGACAACAGATAACATTTTTTTCCCCCTCGGCCTTTGTAATTTGGAAGTAATTTCATAAAAACAGGAAGCAAGAACCTCAAGCATTGAAAAGAAACACCAATAATTAAGCATAGATTGAGTTTTCCTTGATTAAGATGCAAATCAGTTCTACATCTTGTAGATGGCAAATTTCATGGGCACAATCATGAGATCCCACACAGCCTTGGGATTTAAACGTGGCAAAATAGAAAAGCATGCCTTTGACACAGCATATAAGGTTAAACATCATTTATCTCATCCAGAATGACCAGAGAGACTAAGGGTTAAAAGGACCACTTGCTTATAAACAACCTACTCAATTTTGTCCCCACTGAAAAAAACTGTCCAAAGCAATTAGTTCAGCATCAACACTGAATTTGACCTCGGGCTAAAGCTATTGGAAACACTTGTATATAATTTTCAGTCCTCCTCAACACTAACAGATATATCCTTGGACAAATATCCCACAATATATAAACAAACATCTATTTCACATCACAGGAACAAAATCTCTAACAACCAGAAGCCTTTAGAATACACCAAAGTGATACTAAATGCAAGTTAATACAGTACTCGCCTTTTCCTTTTACAAAACCCGTGAGGATTCTTGACATTACAACAAATATTGCTCAGACATTTGTGTTCTGCTGGATGAAGGCAAAAGGAGGACCCTCAAAAAATCAGGAAAGCTGCTTTTGTATTTATATATATACACAACATGACTTTTACAAAAGTAAAAACAAAATACTTTTTTTAAAATTTATAGTCAGGTCATTTTTTACATTTGTGTAGGTACAACATCAAACTCAGAAATAATAAAATTACCTGGGGGATGAACTCTCAGAAGATACCAAAAAGGCTGAAATCCTATATTAACGAACCCTTATCATGCCACTGCCAATTAGTCCAGTTTAACCTAGAGTTAAACTGATACTGGTCCCTGGTAGAGGCACGGGTACCCAGTGCAGGACTGGAAGCTGCTACATGAGGGCACATCACAAAGCTGCAGACAACATAATATGCAGGATACAGAGGTCTCAAAGGTCCTTTTGTCTGACTTGGTAATTTAGGACATGTTACACCACATCCACTGCCATAGTTTAAGAAATAAATGTGTAAACCCCCATCTTTCCAGATGATTGGCACGTATAGAAAATATATGTTATGTGTATACAGTAACCAGTATTGTAACAGAAAGCAACTAATGACTTATGCCTGAAACACTCTTGTTCTCCTCTACAGTGTTTTGAGAGAGAGATAACTACTGAAAAACATCTTGCCTTCACATCACGAAAATACACATAGCAAAGGTCTTACTGATTTGTATTGAGTGAATGGTGAGGGAGGGAGAAGCAAGAGAGGAAGAGTTGGGATTTCAACTGTTTATCTTAACCTACTCACCAGGAGAGTCTCCTGACAAATCCGGGGCTTGGGCTGGATCTAAAGAAGAAACCACACTGACAGCATTTGTAGGAGCACCCGTAGCAGCTGTAGAAGATGAACCGCTGGATTTCTTCGGTGGTACCACGACACTCCTAGGCGAAGACACAGAGTAAATCACACTCTATGAAGCTTCACACATCCCAATCCTTGTTTACACATATTTGTATCTGCACTTCTGTCCCACAGAAGTGCCATTCCTTCCCTATTTCTTTGAAGGGGGCCTACAAGACAGCTGGGGAGGGACTTTTTACAAAGGCCTGTAGTAGCAGGATGAGGAGTAATGGTTTCAAACTGGAAGAGGGTAGATTTAGCATGGAAGCAAGAAGGAAATTCTTCACTGAACACTTCACTGAACACTTCACTGAGGCACTGGAACAGCCTGCCCAGGGAAGCTGTGGATGCTCCATCACTGGACGCGTTCAAATCCCAGTTGGATGGGGCTCTGAGAAACTTGCTCTAACGGGAGGTGTCCCTGCCCACGGCCACATCTTTAAGGTCCCTTCCAACCGAAACCATTCTGTGATTCTATTTTTCCATCATCTTTGGCAATCAACCTACAGGCAGACACTTCACCCTTGTGCAGCTTTTATGGTACACTTCAGCATCCCAGCCATTTCCACAAAACCCCTGACAAACAAGTACACCATCAGAAGACCGGCACGATAAGCAGCCTCCAGGCAGGCTTGCCTTTTCACCTGCGTTTCACTAAGATGTGGTTTTAAACTGCAGGCAAGTATTAACAAAAAGTGTCACATTACTCAAAATGAAAACATTACAATAACTTATCAACACTGCAGGTTGCATTTACAGTCCAGGACTTCCAATAATCCAAGGCAGAACAGAAGGCTAACTGCACAAGGATACACTACAGCTCCAAACATAGTAACACGTATCTGCAGGCACATCTTAAATAAGGCTAAGGTGTGCATTTGAGTCTATTTGCCAATTACATTTTACTTATATAACAAATTAAAACATTCTTTGAAGTTGAAGAGAGAGCCTCCATCCTTTATACAAGTTGAATGTTGCGCTTTATAGTCAGCAGTAAAGGCTGCACAAGAGGAAAATATGAGATGTGAC
The DNA here is from genome assembly GCA_027560015.1 of Chloroceryle amazona. Taxonomy (NCBI): domain Eukaryota; kingdom Metazoa; phylum Chordata; class Aves; order Coraciiformes; family Cerylidae; genus Chloroceryle; species Chloroceryle amazona. The sequence goes on from JANHFX010005701.1 coordinate 56,175, forward strand.
AAGTTAGGCATGGAGATTTATCTCACGTGTTACCAAGACATCTATTTATGCTATACCAATTTCAATTAAATCGAGGTAGTTTATTCCAAATACCTAAAAGGCCTTGTTAAGCGCACGTTAAAGGCATTTTTAATTGCAAGTTAGCTCCATAAACATGCAAAAACCCAGCTAATGAGGTAAAGAGTACAGCTGATATATAATGCACTCCCACAGCAGCGCTTACTTTTAATTACCCGGTGTTAACCATAAGCCGAAAGTCTTCAACATTCAATTTATTTAATCACATCTTTTGTTGACAGTACTATAACTACACACTGAAAGTATTCCCTTAATAGCTTTAAAAATATTCATTTTATAAATAAAGTAACTTGGAAACTTGACCCAAATTCAGGTGTGGTAATAACAGCCATGTAACTTGTGTCAAATAATGCTGCAATAGCTCTTGCTAGAATGGGGAAAAGGACTTCATTCGACTCCCTTCTTCAGTCCAAGGGATGCCACAGAAGCCAGACCACGGTGCTGATTAAATCAACCCTCCTTAATGGCAGGAGGAGGCAGGCTCTGTACTTGGAGGCAGTACATGTCATATCATTATAAGGGTGACTGCTAATGTTAACTATACACTGAAAAAATAGAAGCAACAACACCTGAGCCCCAAGTCAGGATATTGCACCTAAACCATGAATTTTGCTCATAGGTTCATGGCAGTTTCCCCCCAAACATGAACAATGGACTAAAAGTAAAAAAATATTAGTCTGTCTTCTAAATTTTAGACACATGAGCAAATAATTGTGCATCGCCTGGGAATAAGAAGGGGATCTCTCACTCAAGGCTCTGTGACACTCACTGCCTGGAAACTGTTCCTACCACTCTACAATCCACCTTTAAACACCTGGAAGGGGCTCAAGAAAGAGCGGATCAACACTGGAATCACACAGACATGTTACAAACACGGGTCTACTCGTGGGGATTCCGTGAGATCTCAACGCACGAGCTGGAAATACTGATTGGCACCCCCACTAAGGTGCAGAAACAATAATCCATTTGCTGCTAACTAACACACGCATGATTACATGGGGTGCAAGGTGCTAGGGGACAGTCTTTAGCAACAGATTTTGGTGCACGTGTAGATGGCAACTGTGCACATGTAGAAATATCTGTTCAAAACTTGTTATTTGTGCAATTATGCTGGAAAACACCACATTACCTTGAGGGTAAAAATAAATCTTCTAGAGAAGTCTTTTTTGTTTCCAGGGCTTAAAGTCAGTCAGAATTCTCTCACACCAGAATCGCTGTGTCCTCTGAATGCCTATGAACACTACCAATGCTACTCTGACTCTACTAAAAGGCCCAGGAACTACTAGACAGGTGGCGTTTGAAGGGATAAAAGGCCAGAGCCACATCTTAAAAAAGTAAAGTCGCACAGAAATGGCTGAACTTTGACTCCTTTTATAACTTTGAACAGCCCCTTTCAGGTAAAAATGCAGAAATGAAAATGCTGGAAGGATTGAGAAGGAATTTTTAAGAATAGGAATAATTTTTAGCACTACTAGATGTTGTTCTTCATAGGGAAGCAACAGTTCTGGAACCATGTAGGAGCAAGGAAGCTTGGGTGCAGATGGGGCTGTTGCCTTCACACCCCTCATGAGTGGCTGACCATAAGCAGCCACAAAAAGAAACCCCAGCTACAACAGTTCCCTTCTCTGAGCTGCTTTTTCTGACCCAACACTATACACTACCATTCCTTCCTGGAAACTTTACTGACCTCCAGCATGCTCCAGTGCAGTCGCACTGAGAGAGGAGCTGGAGTGAGTTGCCAGACTCTCTATTGCATTCAAACAACAGAATTAGACTCCTTTTTTTCTTGTCCCCAGGCTGTAACAGCAGTAAATGGCCACAACAGTTCTTTTGCCTTTGAAGATCTTTTGTATACCTTCACACTTACAAACCTGTACAAGTTTGGGAATACAAGTACAGCTGCTCCTCTCCTCTTTGGCACTTACTTTCCATGAGTATAGAAAAAAATAATTACATTCTTACACTTCCATTATACTTTTCAGTACCAATGGCACTCAGTTTGAGGAAGATCATCTGATTACTGGCACCAGTAGTAAGCCACTAATAGGGTGCTGCAAAGTAGAGCTGTTAGCGAGTTTGATGTTTGTTTTTAATTTATCCAACATCATTCTTTTTGCTTTGATACACAGAATCCAAATAAGTAGAGGTTTCAGGCTCCAAAATACAGAAGGATGCACTGCTGTCCCAAACACATGGGTGTGCACCTGTACATCCCAGACACAGTCAGCGCTGCCACTGTGACGCTGACTCTCGCAAAGTTTTCTCAGAAACTTAGGCTGTTGATCACATCCCACTGAAGTTAAAAAAGAAAAAGGGTTAGCTTTTAGCTAAACAAAGACTTTAAAACAGTATGTAGGGGATGGAGAAATTGCTGCTTCACATAAAAAAATATCTGAGTCTTGGAGGAAAACAGAGGCTTTATACAGCTCACCATAAAGCTCTTCTCTAGCCTCAGACTAGTTCTGAGCAGAATTTATTTTAGATAGTGATCTTCAATAGTCAGCTGAAATGATTCCAATCTCTCGAGTCCAAACCAAAGGAACAGCATTTCTGGTGAGGAAAGAAGGTCCCTTCTCCCAACAGCTGCGTCAATCTGTAGCACACAGCCAAAAGCAGCACTGGATATAGTCCAAAAATGTGACATAAAGAAACCCTGATCCTGAATGTACTTTCTCTCTCTCAGTTGCCAGGACCTTCCCATTCAAAACATCCTTAAAATAATACAAGAACAACATACCAAAACAGGGATGTATCTGAACATAATTACTTCACAGCTACACACTGCTGCATCACTTGTCATGTCACGTTTCCTGCTGTGGGTGTCCTCCCTTTCAGCAGGACAACTGCCCAAGGTGACACTTGCAGCACTGCTTTTAGGAGCTTCCATTTCCAGACCTCCTTCTCGATATGAAGGGAGAGCTCAGCAATCACATGTGCATTCCTATCGACCACATACCAGAAAGCAAATGAAGATACTTGAGGCATAGACGGTGGTTGCGTTTCTTTTATTTGCATTCTGATATTCCTATGGTTTCCCTTCTTTGTGGAGTAATGTGGTATTTTCTCTGAATATTTAGGGGGAGATGAAACAGTGTTCAAACAGAAATATTTGCCACTAACCATCAACGTTCCTTTGTGTTCTTCTTTTGAAAGATTATTTAAATGCTAATATAAGTAAAATGAATGCAACTGGCAGAAAGAATGTATGAGACGGTGGAAAAATCAAGATTAAATACTGTAGTAAATAAACTATGTGGCAAACACGGAGCGTTTAGCACATTATTAAATCAGGTAAATTTGTCAGAGAAGTGCCTTAAAAACTGATGTGCTTTCAACTTCTCTCACGTAATAGGGTGCTTGCTTTTAAAGAGTACACAGGTAAGAGTCCTTTTTTGAGCTTTCCTTGAAAAAATAAATATTGCTACAGCTGTGAATAAACTATTCAGAAGTAGCCTTACAGCACACTTCCTTAGAGCTACAGGAACAGCATATTTAACAAAGGCTCTGTAACCACACCTGAGTTTCACCAGAACAAGATGCATGTTGTGATGAAGCAACCGCGCACACGGGTACAGATGGCGCGTGGAAGAAGCCATCAATACCTTTTACTACTTCACTTTCACATTATGAAGTTGTTTCAGTTAACTCTATACTTTTAGGTTACATTTGTATAACATCTATTGTCATACTATTCAGATAAAGGAGAAATTAACTAACAATATTTTTCCTGAAATTTTCCTAAGGTGTATTTCATGGAAACGTCGAGCACAAAGGTAAAACAACAGCTCGGCTGCCTCATTTACATGCCTATATTAGATGTGTGCCTTTTCATTTAAAAACAAACACTTAAGCTTTAAAGAAGGAATTTCCAGCACATGAACTTCGAAGCGTAGGTCAGGCATAGTGAGAACTAGCCACCATAAATACATCTTAGCCAGAAGGTCAGTGTGTTATTAGTCCCAATTATGCTGAAGTGTAAGAAGCCTTCGTGTTGCAGACAATTATTCACTGCTGAATGAGCACAGAGCACTGAGCTGAACGCTGACTTCCATCACAGACAAAGGCTTACACAATAATGATCTATTCTGCCAAATTCTATAAGGATTTACTTACTGAAAGCTTTCTTGGTTTCAGATCACTGATTCTTCTGTTTCAATATAAAGATACAAAATATCTACAAATATCTCCTAAATTTTCAATACATTTTTTGAATTTTTTAATTAATTCTAAGTTGGCTGGTCTGCAATTAATTCTAAATATATTTCAAGTTAGAAATTTTCCTTGGGTGCAAGTCAAATATTCCTAGCACTGCATGGGCCAGGGCAAACTGATGACCTCACTATCATTTAAAAATACCTACGTGAGTTCCAATTCCTCTCGACATCCAGGAATTTATACAGATTAATTATTAGCATTCCATTTTTCTAGTGAGGAGCAACACAGGTGACAGTTTGTTTCCCTGTGGGACAATGGTTTTAATGCAAAATCAAAAGTGGTTAGACTTGTCCCAGGCTACCAGAATGATGCCCACTGCAGGGCTCCTCTGCAATGAGCAAAAGACCAGTAAAGAGGATCAGAGACTTATTTTTTACCTCTACTTGAGAGCCAGGAAAGCAGCCTGCCATGTCAGTGTCATTCTGTGAGCTCTGCTGTCTGTAGATAATACCCATTCTCTTATGTCCCCCTTGAAATATCCAAGGAGAAAGGAAGAATAAGAGACTCTCAAAAACATGAGAGATCAGAGAGGGGAAGTGGGGGGAGAAGAGATGATCGAAAGAACACAATCAATTTTGTACCAGAACTTTAAAATCAGCTTGGCAGGGAGAAGACTTCAAACAGTTTGCTTCTTCAGCCCCTACAGAATGCAAATTGTTGATGTGCCAAAAGAGCTGAGGAGCTCATCACAGCATATGTGCCTTGATCTACAGATGCCCCATTTTCATATTCTGTCTCTATCTCTACCTGGTAGACTTAATCTTGTCAACGATGAGTTGATCCTTTTTACATTTGAGGAGCAAATCAATGAAGTGTAAAATCTATTCAGCCCATAAATAAATAAATAAAAACTAACCCAAAAGGACTTTGATTGAATTTAACCGAAACACCACAACCAACCATTACAAAGGCACACGCAGGCCACTGACTGACAAATGTGTAAACACAGGCTGAGCCAAACTAAGCAGCTTACAGACGATGTTCCAAAAAGATAAACAAGCTTATTAACATATCTGCTCTGCTCTGTAAGTTACAGCACAGCTGCAGATTTAAGCTCTGCGGTACAAGACTGTGATTTAAGAGCCTATATTTCTCTGAACCCTCAGCATTGGCTTCCTATAATGACATGATTATTGAATGTTTCCACAAAGAGCAGCAGAAGCCAGGAGAGACTGGGGGGTTATTTTAAATGGCACAGTAAAAATAGCAAGTGATAGGTTATGGGTTTTACTAGACTAACTGAAGACAAATGTCACCTCTTTTTTTTTTTACCCTAAACTTGGGTTATTTTTATTTCTCTTTCATTTACATTTGTGTGCGTTACCACCACCACTGCCCACTCCTCTTTCTTTACAGGTTTACTACAAAGTAAGAGAATTGCTGGTTTAGGACAAACTGAAATTGGAACATTAATTCACGTCCCCATGGATCTTGGGGAAAAAGCCAATGCAAATCTTGAACTTTATCACGATAAACCCCTGGCACCCACTAATCACAATATTGTATCTTCACGTAAGATAAGGGAAGATTTTTGGCATGGGAAGGAACACATACACCTAGCTGTTTGCAAAGGCTTGCAACCTGGCAGCCTTTCAGTAAGGTTTCACTCACAGAGCTGTTACTGTATACTCTCCAGCTATGGCTGGGAAGTTGATAATCCTTAAGATATGAGGAGAGTTTTGATTTCTGACACGGCATTCCTGAGATAAATGCAGGATCAGAGAGGTGCTTTGAAATTCCCAGAGATACCCCACTGCTAAACTGCTACATGGGAACAACTTCTAACAAAGTGTCTTTAAAAAGGGAGGGGGGAAGTTAACTCACAGAACTTGTGTTTGCCAGCAAACAATATATTATACGTAAACCAGACACACAAAATAAGAGAACATCCCAAAGCTTGTTTTTCTGAAATTTCACAGTGTACCTTATTATTTTTGACTATGCCAGAACTAAGAGCTACTACTTCCAACCCTATTACAGCTTTTTTGTAAAAAGCTTTCTCTTTCCCTGGTACTATTCCTTCCTGCTGCTGTCACTAGGTGCCATTTCAGAGCATAAACTTGTATTTTAAGTAGAGTCACACTATATAAAGATACAGTCACCTTCAAGCAGTCATGAAACTTTCTTGCTGGGTAACTTTAAATATAAATGATTCATATACACAGTTATTCTATCTTTTTGATTACCTGATTTATTAGCTAGTTAGCAATGTGCCTTATCATAGATCAACATATGTACCATACAAGCCAGACTGTGCATGTCACTACCAGAAGATAATTGACTAGAGGTAAGACTCCTACATCATTAAGTACACTTTTGTCTACCTGACATACCCACAAAAGCAAGGAAATGAAAAATTAAGCCACCTAGAAACACGGAGCCACCGACATACCGGTCACGTGCAACTGCTGGAGGACAGAATGTGTTTTATTCGTTCATGACCTTCTCCTGACATATTTAGCCCCACCCACTAAACACTGAAGTCATAGGAAACTAATACCCCCAAGTTATCACTGTGGAGCAGACTGGAGAGCTGTACAGACTCCTACAAACTCCTTTCCACTCCCAAGCACGGTGCCGTCTCCTGCTTCAGTCCACGCACCCCTTTCTCTCCCCTGGATATACTCCTGCTCCAGACTACCTTCCTTCCAGCAGCTGATACAGTATCTTGGCTCCAGCTTCCGAGAGAACACACTGGAAGTTGTGGGTACACATGGCTGGCACTTCAGAGGTGGGAAAAAGAGAGGAGACTCCACCTAGGACAGTGCAGCACTGGAAAAGCGAAAGGAAACCAGCAAGCAGTTGAGCTTTATAAGAGCCTAAGTACTTTAGAAGTTACATTACCTGTCAAAGGAATGGAACTGTACGGGCTGCTCGGCAGCTCCATCGCCAAGAACTCCAAGGAAGGTTGGTGGCAGAAGAGCAGCATCCATGGCAGTCCCATCAGCTGGCGTGCTTACCAAGCTTCTCAGGATGTCCTTTACATTGACATTTTTTGCAGCTGGCCCGGGAGCTGCAGGCTTACTGTCCTCAGTTCCTGTCTCACTTGTGTCCTCCTGAGACTTATTCACTTCTAATGAGAGTGTGCAGAGTACTTCGCTGATTGCATCTGGACCAGCACTGACATTCAGAGGTCCTGCTTCAGCAGCACTACCAGAACTGTTAGTTTGTCCTGCAGCTGGTTCCTCCCCAAGACCAGAATCCCTCCTTTGCACAGATGCTGCACTTTCTGAATCTTCAGTAGAGGGTGTAGCACCAACAGCAGCAGGGATTTCAACATCTATTCACACCAAAACAGAAACCATGTAGTAATTTCATTATTAACAGAACTGAATTCACCACACTGCCCATAAAGTAGTAACACAAATAGCCAACAAGTGAAATAACACAGCCAGAACTATTTCCTCTTGCCTACTAAGAGATTTAATATCATATGTTTTATAGGACTCCTCTAACAGAAAAATTTCCTTCTCATTTCATATAAGCCTAAAGAATTATAACATCCAAAAACTGAGACAAGAAAATAGAAGATACTGACTCAGCGGTCAAAGAATGAAAATTAACTGATCGCCCTAAAAAAAGTAGCAGAAATAAAGAGGTGTCAGTCTGTGCTTATGTATGCTTGATCTTACACAAAATAGTAACGATTCTGCAACAAACATTTGTGAATCCTTAGCTATTTCTGAGAGAATAACCACCTCTACTCAGCAAAATCAACCTACTGATCAGAAACAGATACACGCAAACACTGAGGCAAAGTGAATACTATCATGTCGTTTACTTAAGTGATTGTAACATATTTCTGTACAATTTCACGTGGTCTTCAACATTTTAAGATGCAAAAGCCGTATTATTTCACTTTGTCAAATAATTAACAGTTCACCTGCAGCAGGAGTTTCATTCCTTTCATTCTCTGATTCCTTTAGTGAGTGGCCGTGGTTTGGTGGTCGTCTTTCATTCTGGGGTTCCAGGATGTCTCTGTATTTCGAAACCATGAGCACAGAAATAAAATAGACAACAGCCAAAGCCAAAAACTGAGCCTGTTTACTATCCTCCTGTAAAGAAAAAAAAAAAAAGACACAGATTTTTCCATTATAATTTCAGCAGCATGTTTATTTTTCTGCAAAGTATGCCCAGCGCTACCATAAACAGACCAAGAATAAGCGGATATGTCAACAATAGAAGAACAATATTCTCTAGTCACAGTTTGTCTCACCTATAAAGCTCAGGAATACAGCAATTGTATTCAAGTGGCACTAATCCTTTCATTTTTCTTTTCTAAGTATGACAACTTTGACTAAGGTTGTGTGTTTTGACTACATACTTGGAATTAGCGCGGGGACTGGGTCCCCTTTCTGTATTTACAAGGTGCTTCCTCAAATGTGCTAAGATATTAACAACACTTGCTGTGAAGTACAACCTGCTGCCAGGTGAATGTACTCCACAAAACTGTAAAAGCATTTATAAACTATTACATGCCAACTAAGAACTGGAACAAATTCCAGAACTACATTTAAGGTTTTATTTCATCATCAGATTGTCCAGATGGACTTACTCTACTACGTACCATTTAACTGAGAACTGGCCAATATGCATTTGTGCCACGGCTCTAACTTTATCAAGAGAGCTTTAGAAAATCTTAAAAACAACTATGCCAAGTACCTCCTGAGAATATTCAGTCACTCCTAGTGGAACAGAGCGAAGAATCACATCCTACATCTGACTAGACATTAGGATGTTGCCTAAGCCTGTCCCCTTTCACTGTCAAAGGCAGAAAAGCTTTGTGCACTTTGGGATTGCAGAAGAACTGAATATTTGGATCCTCCCTGACTGATCAGTAAGAAAAAAGGTGGTTTTTTTTGTTTGTTTTTGTTTGTTTGTTTGTTTTTTGTTGGTTTTGTTTTTTTTTTCCCCACTAATTTACAGAAGAGCTCAGGTAGCGTTCAACTTTTCCCTCTGAGCAGTTTAAGAAAGTAAGCTTAACTACAAAGCTCACTTCATCATGATCGTAGTGCCTATTGTAGCCTCACATTCCATAAAGAATCCATTAAAAATCCATATGGGGAAAATTTTTTGAGAAGTTCTCTATTCAGAGCTAGATAACATAGCTGGATCCTACCTGTTACACTGAAAACAACCACCTCTAGTCCCTTAGGCTCAACCCAAATCCTTAACTTACATAGAACAAGACAAAAAGAGTAAGGCAGTAACGGGCTAGCATCGGGCCAGACTGATCAAAGTCCCCTACTAAGGGGGGACAAGAATTTTCTTGCTGGATGAATTATTGCAAGAGAGTTTCCAACTGTCCCTTAATTACTTCATAGAGTTCTGGTCCGGAGAAGTAGCACAAGCCCTTCTTTATTTTTTGTCTGCTTTGTTTGTAGAACTCCTCGAAAGACAACTATTCCCAAACTGATCTTCTAAAGTGTACTACTTCTCCACAGCTCAACATGGTAGCCAAATAAGGGGTTATTGAATCATTTAATACTTATTTGTGAAACAGAAACCCTGATGGATTAGAGATGAAAGAAAAGGAGGGGCTGCATGGGCATACTGATAGGTTTTGAAGATTGCACAGAGTTTGTGAATGCCCCCCTCCCTGGAAGTGTTCACGGCCAGACTGGATGGGGCTCTGAGCAACCTGCTCTAGTGGGAGGTGTCCCTGCCTGTGGAAGCAGGGTTGGAACTGGATGATCTTAAAGGTCCCTTTCAACCCAAACCATTCTATGACCGAGTTGCCACCAGTATGAAAGATTCACTTCCGGTTACTCTCTTGCATCCCGATAGTGAAGATAGGGTTGAAATAAGCTTGTTTCAATCAATAATTGCTATAAAGATAAAAAGCAAAGGTTCTTCACTATTCTGTATAGAAGCAAAGTCACTGCATAAATCATTATACCTCCTAAATAGTCCAATTACTGGAAAATAAGTTCTCTTGTCCAAGCTTGTGGCCACCAATGACTCATAGCCATTAGAGTTGCTGTATTTGCTTACGGAGGTGCTTTTTTAGGCAATCAATCTCAATTTCCTCAATATCAGCTATAAAGTTGCTGACATAAGGCAAAGATATTTTTAGTCAATTGAAGACTAAAAAATATATGCATATTTACCCACAAATTGGTTCCTCTGAGGGGAAGTAAAGGAATTAGAGATGACCTCTAATTTCTCATTAGCTAGAAAGATACTCATTATTCAAAAAGTACACCTAAACATTTTTATGACACACAGTATACACAGACAAACTGTTTATGTACAGCATGTGAAAGCATATATTTCTACTAAACACCACGTAGTTCATACACAATAGGCAGAATTCCAGAGAATCAGCTCTTAGGCAAACACCA
>JANHFX010005701.1:66911-77803 GCA_027560015.1 Chloroceryle amazona
TCAGATACACACAGAAGTCTAGCTCCAAAAACATAAACCTCACAACATTATGTGTAACTTACTATATCTCTGAACACTACTGCTCGAAGTCGATTGATATCCATATCCTGCAGAAGTCTGTCATGGTCTCGTATTGGAGAAATGCCACCGATCACAATGTCCACTGGACTCTATAAAAAAAAGCCACAATTGCTTAAGATCCTGCTTTTAAAAGCATTTTACCAAGAATCATTAAGTGTGTACAGTCTCTCGCTGTACATCATGTTGGCACTGCACAAAGATCAGATCCTTTTCATCCTTGGGGGGGTGGTGGTGGAAACCTGGCCAATTCTTGTGACAGATTTATTTCACGTGGAAGGTTAATTATTTAAGTGTTAAATTCCAATCTTGGAAAAGCTACTTAAATGTTTTCCAGCGTTGATGCCCTTCAGCTCTATTAAACTATCAGAGGTGCAGGTACAAATGAAAAAATACCTTCTTCTTTACAGAGTACTAATTCCTGACTTCTGTGCTCCTGAGCGTGGTCTTATACTTGCCTTTGCTGCAGACTTTCCTGTCCCCCCAAAGCCCTGCACTGTTTTTTGGTTCTTCCCAACGTCTCCAGCAGGCTTCAACTGTGCATGCTGCTGACACTCCAAGCAATTTCTTACTGCTACTGCACACACTTGAAGGGAAAAGAAATGGCAAAAATTACTGTGGGAAATAGTATTGTCTATATCCCTTACTGAGATGTAGAATACATTCCTGTTTATCACTTACAGTTTTAAGCACATCAGTAAAATGATAATTTGCTTCCATAAATTTTAAGTAGTCACAAAACAGTGCTCAAAATCCTTTAATAATTTATAACTCGTAATTAATACGAAACTATTAGAACATGTATGTTGTATCTAATGGATACTTTGAAGTGAACAAGTTAGCATCCCTCGCTGGAATTTTACCATGCATCCAACCCAGGGGTGGGGAGGGTGAAGAGAGCTAAGTTTCAGAAACCAGCCAGGAAGAAAGACAAGTAATACACCAGGGAAACAAAAGACAATGCTTACTCCACGATGCTCTGTTACTCTTGAACTAAGTGTTCTGAAGTTACATGGTTTATTTGCTTGGTTTTTAGCTTCACAATTGTACCTGTTTCATTCTTCTAATACTATTTTCAAAGGAAAAAGGAACTACCCCACCTCTATACCTGCTTGCATCTCATAAATGTTGTTCTACCTGCACAAAGTTTAAATTGCCTAGAAAGGGAGAGGAAGGCTAGTTACTGTCGAGGCTCTGCGCTGCTCTGGCACTCATGCAAATTAAACTTTTCATTCTAAAAAGTCTTACAGCTAGCGTGAATACTCTGCTCCTGTATTAACTAACGGAGCCCAGCTACGATCCTGGGTGTCCTCATTTCCACAACAGTCATTACTTTAATGACCACTTTCTTCTCATCACATGTGATGCAAACCTATTATACTGGATCCAGCTACTGCCCAATCTGAAAGCTGCTCTTTGGAAATGTTCTCCTCTAGTTTTCACCATACCTTCATGGACTGACCTCAAGATTTACATCTCTTTTCTACATATTGTAAAGGCTCCTGGTTTTTGTATAGAGTTCAAGATTTCTTTTTCTTGAAGCTGCTATATTCTCAGCCTCCACTATTTGGGGAACTTTGGCAGAAGAAGAGTCTTCGTGGATAAAATGAACACGTGTCCACAACAGTCTGGCTACCATACTAAGTAATTTATTTTTTTTAAAGTGAACCACCCCATGCCTAAGCATTGTGTAATACAGCAATAGTAAAAGACCCTAATGTTTCTTTAGCTAAGTTTCATCTTGATTTAATAATAAAAGTCCCCCACAACCCCAAACCTAACAACTGCCATTTAGTAACAGCAAGCTCCTATGCTCACCAAGTTGTTTTGTTTGCTTACCTAGACGAAGACATTGTCGCAGAATTCCTCCAGATGACATATTTTTCTCAGACTCAATTTCAGTGAACCCAAGAGAGCTTGCAAAAATCAGCACATCCACAAGGTTGATTAATCTCTGGAGGAATGTTAAAGATGCTTCTACTGAAAGTCCTTGAGTTGGCTCAATATTATCCAATTCATGCTACAGAGAGAAATTGAAAGCAACATTTGTTTCTTCACAAAGGTGACATGCCTACAACTTAAATCAAGAGATATGTAGGCTCAAAGGCCATTTTCAGTCACATTCACAAGCAGTAATTAATCATACTCTAGGAACAATGATTAGTATTGGGATTTAATCACATTCCAGACCACTATGAGACAATGAAGTGAGGCAACTTCTTTCTGTGTCTTCAGGAAAAGAGGGCACCCAGTTTATCCTGGGGAAAGCAAGGAGGAAAAGATGCTTATGGAAATATCCCCCATGCAGCCCTGTTTCCCAGAAGGACCGATACAATGGTTAATACAGTGCACCAGGAAAGGCATTTTCCCACAAGAGATGAAGTTTTCAAATATGACTGCAATGTCTTACAGTAGCAGATGTGGCAGCAGAAAGCAATGGCAATATACCCCCACAGGCCATGATCATGTTGTCCATCACTTGAGAGATGAGGTGAATCGTGTTGTGCACAAACACGACGTTGTCACTGCTATTCACAAAGTCCATCACAGTTTTTGTAGAATGGCTGTCCAGTAAAAAAAAAATAGAGTAAAAAACTTCATTCCGAATACAGCTTTATTTTTCTGATATTTTAGCATCTTCATGCTTCCATAGGTTTGCACTTACATGTTTGGAAAAATAAAGCAAATACTAAGGGCTTCCAAGAGAAATTAAAGCAACAACAAACCACAAAAACTTAAAGCCTGTTAAACATGGAAATAGATTTTCAAACCAGAACCCAAACTAAAAGTACACTTTAGCTATATCTGATGAGGGGCTAAATTAATCACATCCCAAAAATATTAACCGGACAAAAATTCACCTCAGTTTAAATTGTTTTCATCATTTAAATACCCTATTTCTCCATCCTTACACTCCTTTTTATGGGATCAGTAGAGATGTGTGGTTCAATTTGAATCTGACATTCACCACTACAAGCTAATAGTAGAGACCGCTCTTATTTATTAAATCTTAACATTAAAACACAGAATTATCACTGTTTCCCACTTTTTTTACTAAATTCACCCTGATAATTTAATTCCATGTTCCTACTACAAGTTAATTTTTAAATGCATAGACTAAATCATGTGTTCACAGAACCCTGTCAAAGCAGCAACTAAGAGTATGTAAAGCCACTGGGTAAGGAGTAAAATACCACAAGTGCAGAACTCCAAATCAAAAAGTGACTCTGATGGAGTTTCAACCAAGTCTCAAATTAATTGTTTGAAATACCAGTCTACATCATTCCATATAAAGCAAAGAAATTTACCTTCTCCACATCTGTATATCTGTTTCTATGGAAAAGAGTAAATCTGTGAGCAAGCGCTGATGCATCAGCGACCACTTAAACTCAGGAATACGGAACACAGTTGACCTCGAGTCTCTTCTTTGCTCATGGGATGGAGCAGCAGCTAGCCCTTGTCCTGAAGAATCTTGCTGCCTTGAGGTCTGAATACACAGTTTGCAGACCAAAAAAAGGAACAAAACACACAAAAAGCCAAACCTGTGGTTATTGGTTTCCACAGTACACTAAACGCATTTACTAGACTTGAGATTTTAAACACCTAGCAGGTTTAGACTGTATACGTGGTTACAAATAAAGCTAAAACTACTACACAAATGCTATTTACTGGGCATACCAAGCCTACAAACTAGTCTAGAGCTCCACTAGCACACCTGCCAATCTAGGCATACACAAGCAGCAACCCAACCTTACCACAGGGGGAGGATGTGTTGCTGTAGACAGTGTTTTTCCTCCTTTAAGGAAGAACGGTGTAGAATGAAGAGCATCCATTAGCAGGTAACTCTGCAGAAGGGAAGTACTCAGATATGTGACTATTTCACCACAAAAAGCCGAGTTAGAAACTAAACACTGGAGGGGTGGAGCACTGCAGCATGCAACAGAAGGCCAGTTTTAAATTACACTTGAACAGAAGAGGTAGGTTGACATCATGATGGAGTCACAATCCTGTAAAATCCTATCGATTTGTGTGTGTGTTCCTAGAGTAGCTACTTTAAGAAATATTTCTCCAGGTTCCATCAGGATAGGAAAGAAAGCTAGTGATGTGTCTATTTCTGCACAAGCAGTATTTGATTCTCAATAATTACGAGTTGGGAAGTTGAGTAAAGAAGCAGAAGAAATTCTAGATAGAATCCTCTCAGAATATGTAAGTGTTCCTTTCAACTCTTCAAACTCAAGAAGTACCAACACAGAGAGTGTCCATCTAGCCACATACTCAAGTCTCCATCAGCATCCAGAAGTGAACGTACAAAGAGTAACATCTGAGACACTTCTCAGGACACAAATTCGTAAGAATTATGGCTTTTTTAGTGAGGGCTAGAAAATACTCTTTAGATAATTCACAAAATCCACTCACATTCAAGTCCCCACAACGTGTATGGACACACTTTTTCCAAAAATCTCATAAAATAAAAAACTTCCTTTTCTTTTTAAGCTAGACAGAAGGAGGACAGGTAGAAATTACCTCAGGAATGGATCTGGTGGGTAGAGGTGCTTCTAGACACGCATTTGCTTTCAGTTCCAGTCTCTCTGTATCCGATGCAACACTGGAAACATCAAGCTTGGCGATTCTTTTCTCACAGGCTCCAGCAGGCTCTGCCACATGTGCATGTGCATTTTCTTCAGCTTTCTTTGTTTCATTTAAAAGAATCTTTTCTCCCTCCAGCTTCTTTTTCCCTTCTGTATCCCGCTGAGTTGCTCCTTCTTGAACCGCAGAGCTCACTGTTTCTGGTACAGGAGCTGGTTCTTGTTTTTCCCCACTGGCACCACCCGTATCCTCGGATTTTAAAAGCACAGGTTCAGGTTGCTTCTCTGGTGCCTTGTCCTGCTTTGTCTCTTGGCTTTCATTGGAGCCACGCTCCTTGTTTGTGTCTGCAGTCTCTTCTGAAGGTAAAGGCATACTGCTTTCCTCTTTCAAATCAACAAAGTCATCTTCATCTTCTGCCTCTCCTGCTGATTTTTCCAGTCTTTCCGGACTTTCGGGAGTTTTTCCTTCCAGAGTAGTTTTCATTGCTAAAGGAGCAGCAGTGACAGCTGCTATTCTTTCTTCCACAAGCTCGTCAGCTTTGCTCGGAGAATCTTCAATTGCTTCAGCTATTCCAGTACTAATTTCTGAAACACTGGGCTTTATTGCTTCTGGTTCTGGAGACAATTCTGCAGAAGGCACTGCTTTTAAATCCTCTGTGGTCTTCCTGTCTTCCCCCTCTAACTCCTCCCTATGATTAGACACCGAAGGAGTTTGTTGGTCACCATCTGAAGAGGTATTTGTCTCTCTTTTTCCAGTACTGCACTCTTGAACATCATCAATAATGCAGTAAGGAGCAGCAGCATTTTCCTTTATCTCCAAACACTGTTGCTTTCCCTTGGTTTCAGCTTCTTTGCTTACTCCAGAGATTGTTCTAATTGGAGTTGGAGAATGTATTCCACTCCCTTCACCTCCTTTCCCTTGGTACTCCCTGTACATTTGAGAAAGACTCTCCTTGTGCATTTCAAAAGTTACCTAAAATAACAGAGTTGGAAGTACATTAAAATTATATATTAAAAAACTATATACTAATGACTGTTTTCTCTGAAAAAAATCAAAATCATCGCTCAAATCACCAAGTTATATTCAACATTTATACTGGGTACTATCCTTATGGTAAAAAATAATTTCATGTTTAAGATCCTGGCTAAAAGTCAGAATTCTACTAGATGACTACTAGTAAAAGAACTGAAAATGTCTAGTCAAAGAAGTGGAAATGTTTAAAGTTTTTCACAGCCAATGTTTTATTTCCTAGGCTGATTACAGCTACCTGCAATTAGAGATGTCTGTGCTACTCACATTCATGCAGCTGCACCAGATGCAAACAAAATGTGACAGCAGCACTGAATTGACTGAGAATTACTAAATTGAGGTAGCTGACAATCAGGTTTTTTATAAAGGACGGTGTGACAAGCAGCAGGAGCACTTACTATAGCTGAGCTTTCACATCATTTTAGCACCTGACTGTGCTCAACAAGCCACAGAGATAAACAAACTTCCACCAAGTTTACACAAAAATAGAATCCAACAAAACCAGAGCGGAGCGAAGTAACAAAGCCAAAATCCTGGGGAGCTCCACAGGTGCCTAAAATTCCCCAGAGAACTTTTCCTCCGGTGAATGCTATTCACCCAGTCTAAAAGGCACAGGAGAACAGCTACAGAATCTGATTCGAGTGAGAACACCTTCCCACAGATGAGCTGAAAAAGATGATTATGATTATGATTATTATTGGGTTTAGAAAAATTCTTTATATACAAACTGATAAAACTAATTTGCCCAAATAAATAGCTGCGTGTTGAAAGAAAATCTCACTAGACTAACTGAAGGTTTTATAACATTGTCATTCCATTTAGTTTATCCCTACCTCTCTGTGTAGGATTTAGATTTATGTTCTATAACAGGAGCGTTCATCTACCTGCAAGATTAGTTCTCAAAATTCTCCCATCACATGAGCTGCAGCTGAAGGTTTTATTTTTTTTTAAACCATTTTCTTTATCATCAACATTTTCCATAGACAAACAGAGCAGTACAATTCACTAAGCATATGACTGCAGTTTCTTTTTATTCTCTTACATACTAAACTCATTCATTTGGAGCTCATCTAAAAAAATCCATGGACATAGTACTCAAAGTGATGATTAGTCCGTAGGAATAGTTTCTCTTGAGATGATACATGTAAGTCAAAAACTAACTTGACAGGTTAAAAAGGTAGTAGAAATTATAGTTAACAAATCAGAAAGAAGCAAAGAAAGAACAAAGGTAAAAAGGAATATTGCTGGCAGGTTGGTGTTGTTAACATACTGTTCTTCCCTCAGGTATAAATTACTGTGGGAGCAGAGTACTATTCTAACACATGACCTGAGCACAACACTTGTTCAAGTGGATTGAATTGAAGCCTCAGTCTCTAGCAATGAACTGGGACATCTTCCTGTTTAAAAGAAACAAAAGTCTTTCTGCACTAGTTTTAGATCAGTTACGTACAAAGAAGTGTGAAAGATTAATTTTCACTCATTTGTAATCAGTCTGGCACAACGGATCTAAAAAATATTAAATTGATTTCTAAAAGGAGAACATAGAGGTCATTCTTATTTTAGAAATTCTTCCTTCCTGAACCGTACCACAGTTAGGATGTCAAAAGGAATCCAAAATAAATCATGCTAATAAAGCTCTCCCTTGCACTTTTAATTTGTTTTCATAAACATGATTAGGCCAAGCTGCTACTTTGGGTCAAATCATTACTTTTCCAAAGGAGAAAATTTGACAACTGGAGCATATCTCCAGCTAGCTTTCCCTCCTCTCTCTCCCCCCGTTGCTTCCTCCATTTCCAAAACTACTAAAAAGTTTTATTCCAACGAGTACTGAAGAGAGATCTAGAATTTCAGCAAAACTTATCACACGTACTTTCCAAAAGCACACTGACCCACAACATCTGTGCGTGTGACCTACGCAGTGGGAGAAGAGCTCTAACAAATCTGTGCTAACTTCACTCACTCCTGTCTTCAGCATTAGACTTGTTACTGCAACACACACTTTGGAAAATGCAAAGGCAAAAATGCCTCCTTAAAAGTATTTGCAGGCTTCAGCTACACTGCATATGTAACTTTTTAATACTGCAAAGCTACATCCAAGTATAGGACCTGGATTCTACTTTGGTTATGCGCTGCTTCCCAAGCAGCTTCCCATTTCTTAAGTCTTCAGAAATCCTACTTCTTGAACTCCCTTGAACCATGCCAAAGCAACAACATAAAGATGAGGATGAGAACAACACTTTTTTTTTTTAATTACTTTTTTTTTTGGGAGGTGGAAATGGGCAAATGAGGGAGACATGTACGTCAGCTCCTCACTGCTGTGGCCACCTCTGCCCGATACAAATGGGGATAGGCACAATGACACCAAGATGACCCCAAGAGAGTGGCTGGAGGACCCTCTTATATTATTTTCTTCAATGCTCGGAGTGGAGTGCAATGGAGATCAGCACATGACTCCCAGAACGTGTTCGACAGCAACAACAATTCAATCTTAATGGAATGAATCAGAGATGTTTTGCAGGGTTGGCCATTACTAAACTCTCCGTTGGCTCCTTATTCATCCCCAGCAACACCTCCACACATCAAGGGCAACTCCCCTTCCTCATCTTCCCAACCTGTACTTCCTAAAGAGCTGCTATCTCCTCATTGCATCTCTGTGATCCTAACAGCACTGTTATGCTCATGTCATACTTATTACATTACTGAAAGCTTCACATTTCCTGGCCCCTCATTAGCAACTTCACTGCCTCGTTAATAAACATGCCACAGCCAAGATTTCAGTTGTTACTAAGCACCCATTGCCTTGCCAGCAGTGGAGTCTGAAGATCTCTCCCTCACATCCTAACTTCTCCATTTTAAAAGACACTTAATTTCAATGCTGGAAAAGTTCATCTAGATCTAAGACTCCCTATTTTTCATAATCCAAACAATCACAAACCCAAATTCTATCTAAAAATTAGCCACTTTTTCAGCAAAGCCCCACAGTATTTATTAGCAATGTATACTTAAGCGCACTCATGATTCAAAATCTTCCCATGCTACTTTCTCTCGTTTGCCTCTTAGAAGAGATTCCCATTTCACATTTTGTTTTTCCCTAAGAACCTGTGCGTGCTACTTTGAAGTCAAACAGGCACCGCAGGAATTCATCTTTGTTTTGTATGTAAACACGTGAACAGTGAATTACCAACTGAACAGTCTTGTTTTTCCAGCTAAGACCATTGAAAGTTACAAGTATGAGTTCTACTGACAGTATAGGTTACAGATGCAACCAGCCACGCAAAAAGTTGATCTTTGGCTGTGGTCTACAGTTAAAATGCAATGTACAGTAGAGGGATGCAATGAAATTTCACCATTGGTCTCGCCCAAAGTGCAGAGCAGGCAATGGTCTGGCGAGAAGGTCCATACTGAGAACTTGTCTTTACAGATGGGCAGTGCAAACTTACGGGCAAAGAAACCCAAGCACAACTTGATGAGACTCTACATTGATTTAAGAACAATGCAAGAGACTGCAAGGACAGTTTCTAAAGAAAATTAGACAGTACAGAACTACAGAACACCACTCAAAAAACCAAAATCCACTTCAAGAGGATAGCCATTTGTACTGCCACCAGAGCATCCGAAAGAATTCATGTTACTTGACGTGTTTAAT
Organism: Chloroceryle amazona; assembly: GCA_027560015.1. Lineage (NCBI taxonomy): Eukaryota > Metazoa > Chordata > Aves > Coraciiformes > Cerylidae > Chloroceryle > Chloroceryle amazona. The sequence goes on from JANHFX010005701.1 coordinate 76,252, forward strand.
ACTGGCCTCTAAGCAATATTCAGATGAAAATAACAATGCACAGAATTACACAGACAACTTAAACCAGTATTTTTCAAAGATGCATATCGAGGTTGGGGTGTCCTTATTTACATAAAAAGGAAACAAGCTTAAGAAGTGTTGCTTTGTAAAATCCACCTTCTCCAGAAGCCTGTAGAAACAGGACTGCTGACTATGTTAACTTGTAATTTGGTTTGACAGGAAAGCAAGAAATGGTGGTACTATGACAGAGGCACTGGAGAGTTCTCCCCCCTTCTGTTCCATGCCATGGTGTCTGTGAAGCACGCATGTTCACAAAGCCAAACAATACACTCCCAAAGAAAGCAACCTTAGGATAAGGAAAGTAGAATCAGTAAAAATGAAAAACAAGTAGAAATGATGATTCCTAGAGATACAAGTAGGCAGAGAGAGTAGATAAAGGTATTAAAGATTATACTTTCAGATCTGTAGGCCTGCAACAATTCACTTAAGTCATGTACTTAAGCCATGTACTTAAGTCATTTTTTATTTTCCTTAAGGCATTTGCAACTGTAAAGCTGTTAATACAAAATTAATTACCAGAAATTGTTCTAAATTAGTGAGCTAAAAGGCCAATCATTAATCTTCACCAACATTTGATGGTTAATCCATAGCTGTTTGCAAGGCTTGGAAGGCATCTCTACGCACTACTAGTTAAGGACACTCGTGAGCTAATAACTGCAACATTTGCCTCTGCCATTAATTGTAACTTAATTTGACATCCAACATTTACTAATTGCCAGGGAGAAAAATCAGCGTACAGCAACGAAAAAGGTTAAGATGATTGACATTTGCATTAAAGAACATAGGGAAAATATTTTAACTATACGTTAAGATTTCATCCTTCTTTTCATTATCAGGTGGGCAATTTTGTCGAGCAGAGAGGAGGGAATGTCTGCCAGGCAGGTCAGACAATTACACAGAACTGCTGTTTCCTTGGAGAGTCTGCTCAGTGCAAACCAGCTCCTGTGCTGCTGCCACCATCAAGGAACTCTTCATCATTTCTGAGAGTCTTACAACTTTTTACACCTTAACAAGGACTTTTTTTGACCTGTTTTTCCACTTCTCCTCTAGCAATGCAAACTGGTCAAAAGGGAAACCGATCTCCAAACAAAACCGGGTCTGTTTAGATGGGAGGCACCAATAACTGAAGATACCAAACCTGATTTTCAGTTCGGTGATGTGAAAGATACAAAGGTACTGTGTGCACCACACACTGACAGTCTGTAACCCACTGACCTGGGGAAGCCCAGGCTTATTTCTGAGTGGAGCACAGAAGAAAGCTAAGGCAAGCAAGTTAACATATATAATACAGGACGCTATATAGGACAAGCTTCTACAGGGAGTCCAAGCTCCCACCATGAAAGCGTTCACTGACACACAAGGTGGGGAGGGTTATCAAAACAAAACAACACAAACACACGCCCCCCCCCCAAAAAAAAAAAAAACAACCCAAACCAACATAGAAAAACCCCAAACCAACCAACTAAAAAACACACACACACACAAAATAACC